>ML785427.1:521955-550689 GCA_009831015.1 Picea engelmannii
AAATCAAAGTCTGAACAGTTACACTATAAAATACATAAGTTCCACATCCATTTTAAGATGATAACAAAAACTAAGACATTTAAATCCAAAATTTTGGACTCTAAGCCATCGCTTTAAGATATATCATTTCATACCTGCAATTCAAACCTGCAAAAAAAACAGAATTCAAAAATAAAAAATTTACAATTCAAACATGTGAAATAATACATAATTAAAATTTTGTGATTAAAACAAAATTGGCATACATACCAAAAGAGTTACGTATCATCCTCCAACATACTCTTTCCAACAAAATATATTGTAAACATATTTTCCACCAAATATAATTTAGACATCTGTAACAATAAAAAAAAAATAGAAAAAACAAATAACACATATTAACATATATATTGTAATTAATATTAAATAAACAATAAGAAATAATAACATACTCAACCATAGTTAAACATATTTAAGATAATTACTCTCTACATTAAACATACATGATTTAAACAATTTGTAAATCTTATCTAAAATCTTAAAAAAATTTAAAGAGAAAAATTGTGTTCTTGGTAAAAACAAATTGTGAGTTAGAGTGAGATAATAATATGAAAATAAATATAGAACTGTGTATGAAGAAAGTTCACAAATCTCCATATTAAGTCATTATTCCAATGAAATACTTATCTCCTTATGGATAAAGTCTCAAATCCTTCAGGTGAAATTCTCCTTGTGGATAAAGTCCTAAATTCTTCAGGTGAAATTCTCCTTGTGGATAAGGTACCAAATCCTTCAGGTGAAATTCTCATTGTGGATAAAGTCCTAAATCCTTCAGGTGAAATTATCCTTATGGATAAGGTACCAAATCCTTCAGGTGAAATTCTCATCCTAGGTGATGTTATTGTGTTTTTGGTAAAACAAATTGTGAGTTAGATTTAGATAATAATCTGAAAATAAATATAGAACTTTGTATGAAGAAAATTCACAAATCTTCATCTTAATTCATTCTTCCAATGAAATACTTATCTTCTTGTGGATAAAGTCTCAAATCCTTTAGGTGAAATTCTCCTTGTGGATAAGGTCCCAAATCCTTCAGAAATTTTCATCCCAGGTGATGCTATTTGATCATATTTACACAACAGTAAAATACTAATCTCCTCAGCAGTGAAATACTTCTCTCCTCTTCTGCATTGGTCATATAATCAAATTCCATGATTCCCTTTCAAACTAAAGGACTCATAAATATCCATATTAAGCCATTCTTCCAAAAAACTACTTATATCTAAAAAAGTTCATAAATATCCATTTTTAAAAACCATTCTTCCAGAAAATACTTATCTCCTCTTTCTACGGTGGAATAGATGTTCTTATATAATCTTGCATGTACATGAAGAAAACAAAAATCTGCACATGTATATTAAGTCATTCTTCAAAAACCATTTAAATGGGATGTATTCATATTAGATATAATCAAATACTCTTTGAAATTATGTGTGAGCTAACTCACATATACAATATGTGTGAGCTTATTTGTAAATCTAATTGAATGTTGGTTTTTTTATTATTAGTAACCAATTTAGTTAAGAGTTTGAAAATACCCTGGAAAGAAGAAATTCACTTCGTTGTATGTAGAAAACACAAATATCCATACTACACTATTCTTTTACAAGAAACCAAGGAATGCAATCGAAGAAAATTTAGAAACTTTCTCTTTTCTGATATGGGATAGAGTCTGTTCTCAAATATTCAAATGTTCAAGTTCAAAATTAGGTCTTCATCATAATCTAACCTTAAATAAGTTTGAATTTACACCATTTAAAACAATGATAAACTTATCTAGGGGTTCTATATATTTCAAAATAATTGATCAAAGCGTTGAATAAGAAAGACTAAACTAAAAATTTGAGAAAACAAAGATTTGATAAAAGTCAAAAACATACATTTATGAATCATTCTGAATGGACACATCCTTCCCAAATATGAGTGCTTCCTCCGCTTCCTCTTCAATCTAAATCTCCCTCCCAAGCACACTCTCTAGTACTCTCTTCTCCACATTAGCCTATATAACACATTTCAAATTTGAAAGTTTGAAAAAATAAATTTAAATAATTATAACACATTAAATTTAAATGATTTTAAGACATTAAATGATACCTGTGAACTCTCAGCCTTTTCAAACTCTCCTAATGAGAATTGAGACAAGCCTGCCTAAGTAGTAGGATATGGAATAGAGATCTGTGAACAACACAACTAAGAACTAAATCTAGGATTCAATGTGTTCACATTTATACAAAATTATAAATGTTGTTGATCTCTTATTCAAAAGATTGGAGATTGAACAACTATTAGAAAACACATACATGATTCAACCCATCCAAATTTAAACTTGTGGAATCAAGTCCCCTACTTACTGGAGATTCATTTAACATATCTCCAAACTTCAATTAATGGAAATAACAACTCGATTATTTCTATAGATATAATGCTATCTAAATCTAAAATTAGAATTAAACTATCCTAAAATGCATAAAAAATTTACTAACTACAACACATACCAATCTGCGGTTCAGGTTATCATTTTGAATAACCTTCTTCCAACCATCCTGACAAAATTTTGCATACTCCAAAAAATCTTCTGCTGACATGGTATTTAACTCCGCATCTGTTTTATAAACAAATATGGCCCGTGAATTGGCTTCCTCTCACTGACCATTCATGCCAACATCAACACCATAAAAAATCACTTCCAAATTTTCCCCAATTGCATTCCTGACATCTTTGCCAACCTCTGATGTACCCTGCAACTCTGAATGTGAATAAAATGCCCCTGCTGGGTGAGATATTAAAGGTTGTGGAGGCCTTGACAAAGTCGTATTTCGATATGCCCCTTTGAGATCAAATGTTCGTCATTTACCAGAGCCATAATATTTGGACGAAAGACTAGCATAATCAGGGTGCATGTGCAAGAAAAACTCTTCATAAAAGTGTCTTGAAAAATAATGTGGAACCTCATCGTTCCATGAAAATTTATCATATGTCGCCAAAAATATGTTATACATATGTCCTACAATGCCAGGGTGCTTAAAATATTGCACCTTCAACATCTCCTGCTTTGGCCCATCTTTGAAATTGAACATCGAAATGACGTCTTCTTTTGAAACTCTATTTTTTACTACCTCCCATTTATCAGGGCCCATCACCTCTGACTTTTGCTACCTTATTAGATCGACAAAATTGTTAGTGGTTGGACCAATCTTGTGATATGCGTCCATAAAGTTTTCCAATGAATGAAAAAAAAATTGCAATCTTTGTTTACTCTCTTGGGGGAGTTCCAAGACCACCAAATCATTTTCCAACCTTCTTTTAACACCTGAGTATCACTCAAGCTTCATTGCTTCAGTAATCTCTTCACAGGGAAGTTCATCACCAACATCCAAAGGATAGGTGGACGCAGGTGTGTGATCTTTTGTTTCTTGATAAATGTGACCTCTTAAATCCACCTTCACCCTATGCACCGATATTTGAATCTTTGAGAAAACCAATCTCTCTTTCATTGTCATCCCTTTCTCTAAACTCATTGTCTACACACACATTTGAAAGTAATTACAATATTTAACTTCACATAAATTTAAATACACAAAAATACAAAAAAAATAAACAAAATCAAAGAAAAATACTAGAAATATTCTTGTCCTAAGGTATTCCCTACATTCTCAGGTGTAGGAGTATTAATGCGCAACCTATCTAAGAAGGTTGCATCCATAGCACATGCTTGATCACATTATGCAGTTGATCTATTCACAGACACGTTTGAAAATCTCCTCTGATGAGATTGTTTTTGGTCACTGAGAGTCTCAGTCGAAGGAGTTCATGTTCTTCCTTCTTGAGAGAACCTAGAGCGTTTGCGAGGAATGTTTGGAGAATCACGTGTCGACATATCTCCTCAATATCTATCCACAATGCATATTTTATCAATAAAAATGCAGAGATGTACCCAATTTCAAGCAATTAAAAACGCAGAGAGAAATCAAAGTTTTAATCAATCAAGCCACAGAGGTACTCGTTCAGAAGAAGACACAAAGACTAAACATTCAACCATGAATCAATTAACTCAAATATAAGGGATAGACAACAGGGAAAATTCTTACCCTTCACTCATCATCCATGCACAGAAAAGCAGGGCATTTGAATCTATAGGTCTTTAAACACCGAAGTGACGACTGTCGATTCGGCTCCTAGACGACTGCTCAAGCATAGACTGATGACTAAAGGGATAAGGGACAGAAGATAAAACCACAATATTTTCATAATAATCAATAAAACCCACACATAGAAGTCATTGAAATCAAAATTTGGGTTTTCCAAAGGAAATCAATTCAGAAAAACAACAAGAAAGGGAATTACAAATACAAGTTAATAATTTATTAATGGTAGGAATGAGAAACTTATATTTAAGCGCAATTTAATAAATTCCCTGTAGTCTAGGACCATCCTTCGAGAATTATCCTTCTTTTTTACTAAGATCACTAGAGAAGAGAATACATTCTTGTTGAGACACATGTTTTCAACGTCTAACATGTCTTTATCCAATTACTCTGTCCCACTCTTTCGAGAATATAGAAAAAAACAAAGTCTAACATTGAGTGGATAACTACCCAAAATTAACTCAATAGCATGTGCATAATCTTTGAACATGGTTGAATCCACTAAGACCACATATATATTCCTTATAACATTTCTTTAAGATGCATTAAAAGTTTCCTATGGTTGGATCCACTAAAAAAACGTATTATAACATTTTTTTAAGATCCCTTAAAAGTTCCCTATGGTTGGATCCACTAAGACCACATATAATGCAATGAATTAGAATCCCCAAAACAAAGAGTTTAATCTTCATAACTTCACACACCCACTAATAACATCAACATGGGATGGGTATGAGGGTTGTTTGTATTCCTGATATAAATTAAGATGAGGTGGAGCAAATGTAATATTTGTGAGGCTTAGTTGGAGTTAGAAATCTAGATAAAATATAGTCATATAAGGTGGAAATTCACATTGATTGAGAGAAATCATGACAATAATTTCAAATGTAAGTGCATCATAACCTATTCTAAACATAATAATGTGAGTTTTAATGGGATATATATTAAGAAGAAGATGATTTTGAGTGATTCTTAATTTTCACAAAATTTATGGTGGTAATGAAGCCTATTTCTACAATTAGTAATGTGAGTTTTAATGGCGTATATATTTTGAAGAAGATGCAATTGAGTGAGTCTTGTCACAAAATTAATGGTTCCAAATGGTAATGTCTATAGATATCCACACTCCCATCACGTTGTGGAAGGGTCATGCTATCCACACTCCCCTAGATGTGTGATGACTAATACTAGTTGTCTACTAGAGATGTTATGTCAAAAGGTTTGATTCTTTCAAATTTGGATTATATATAGATTTAGATCAATATAGTCGAAACTCCAACATATTTCAACAAAGGAAGGGATGAGAGATGTGAGATGGAATTAAGGGTTTAAAGGGAGGGGCGATTCTAAGTCAATTGAAGACCACATTTGGGATTCAATATGCCATTCCTTGTTTCCTCACATAGTTCCTACCATGTTTAAATTATAATAATTGAATTTTAAAGATGGATGAATGTTGAATTATTATTATTTCTTTAATGATGATTATTTGAAGTTTTATTTACTTTATTTATTTGTATGCACGATTAGTTGTGAACATTTTAAAAATAAGCATTAGGAACATCGCTTGTTATTATCGTCTACGTGTGGGATATGTGTGTGCTAGCTATGCCTACATATCCAATACACATACAATATTATGGTTCAATAAACACATTAGTTACTAATGTATAGGTTATTAATGAATTAATTAATAAGTTGTCAATTTGAAGTTATATTATATGAATATAAATATCATCAATAAGATAAGAATTCAATAAATTTGGTCAATATGTCTGATGTAATAAGTGAGTATAATAATTAGTTCCCATCTAGGACTCTTTTATTTCTATATTAGACTTTATTATCCAAAATGAAGTATTCATTATAATTATTCCTTTAGTCAAAGGGTCACTACAATTGGAAAAGACCACCAAAGAGGGAGACTGGTTCCTTTTTGAGCAGTTTACTATGATAAGAGTCTATGGTTTGGAAGAGAAGCCATATCAAAAGTGAGTGCTGAATTTGGTTGTTCTAGAGACTGAAAAAAGTGAAATTCATTCAGTTACTGAATAAAAAACCAAGCATATTAAATTAAATATCGATCGGATGAATTTCAAGGAAAAACCAAATCTACACAAGTAGGCACAAAGAATAAACATTCATCCATGAATCAATCAACTCAGAGATAAATAAGTGATAGACAGTGGAGAAACTTCTTATGCTTCACTCATCATCCATGCACAGAAAAGAAGGGCATTTGAATCTATAGGTCTTTAAACACCGAAGTGATGACCGTCGATTTGACTCTTGGCTGTAACATACCTCCCATTTTGTCACAACATCAAGCCTCGCCTAACAAGTGCAAATTTTTTATTTTGTGTGTGTGTGTAGGAAGATAGTAATGACATTATACTCAACAACGCAACACGACGATGGACACCATGCCTACAACTCTCGCAACCACAACATACGACCTAATCATAAAGAAACATCAAGCAACTGGAAGCAATGTACGACACTCATCCGACGAAGAATAAGAAATACTACCCTCTCGTCCTACCCTGCAATGGTTAGGACCTCCACGAAACATAAGCAATTCTCAAGCCCAGGTTCCCATCGATTTTGACCATTTAAGGTCTCAGAGCTAGCGACTATTCTTAGGAACAAGGAGGTGTCTACATCCCACTAGCACAATCAAGACCAAAACTAAATATGCTAAGTCAACAACATCAACGATGATCAATGCGTGATAGTGTTTTATGAATCAATCACGCATCACATAAATTCCAAGGTGCAAGAGAATTTGATTATTAAATCCATCATAAAATGACTTAAGTTCGTGCACAATGTAATCAACTTATTTTATTTTCAAGGTGCAAAGGCAGACATCTACTTTACATCAAGGCACAGGATTAATCCATCGATAATTCAACTATAATTAACATTTTAGTGGCGGATGAAGTAACTACACCCATGACCGTCCATTCATATCATGGTGCAAAATAAATATCAATTAATTCATGGAGAAAGGTATTCAAATTACATAATCAGTCTCACATCCTAACATTTCATGGTGCATAAATTCTATTATAAACTTACAATTTGATCATACGTCAGTATCTCTTAATGGCGCAAGAGTAACCTACTTGATTTAAAAAACACTAAGAGGTCAATTGCATAATCAATCATGCTTCTCATTTATTCCTGATGCAATACAACTATCAAATTAATTCAAAGCGCAACGAATTAATAGCTACATAACCATGACTCCAACAATTCTCCATTCAAACTTTAATCATTATACATTCCAATTGGGCAATTCTAATTTTATCCAAATCTCAATCTACTAGCCATTATCATTAACTGAAACATTAGCTAAAATAAAGTAGCTTGTTATTATTAAACACTAACTAAAATAAAGTATATTTCTATTATGAAACATTAACTAAAATAAAGTAGATTGCTCTTATTAAATAAAGTAGATTGCTATTGCTATTATTGCTATTATTGAATAAATCTCAACCTGTCATCTAATTCTAATTAATCCAAATCTCAATCCACTGGCCATTAAAATTAAATGAATCATTAACTAAAATAAGCAGAATTCTACTAATAAACACTGACACATAATAAATCTCAACCTGTCATAGGAATGGAGCATAACACGCAACACGCAGGCACATGAAAGTGAAAACGAAGGGAGACATAATTAAATTTTAAACAATTGCAATATTAATTACAAAGCTTCAACATAGGAATGGTCTAAAGCGATTTCGCTAGCTTAAGAAAAATAAGGAAGTCAACCCAAAATTATGAAACATTCACTGTTCATAAAGCAATAGCAGGAAATCGAATAAAGATGTGATTCACGTAAACCCTCTTTCCAATTGAGGAATGGATGGAATAGTGTTGCCCACTCGCTTTGATTTTCAAAATTGTGGTCATTAATTTGGAATTGATTGTGGGCCACCCATTTAGAAGGGCACATGATTTTCTTAGTAGTTGTTTGTCAAGCTAATGCCATTCAACCATTTCTTCCACTCCAGTAAAGGATGGAAAATGATTGAACTCATATATTATTATTTTGTTCCTTTATTTAGAGGAGAATGAACTGAACGAAAGCTTTCCTTCATGGTTTATGGAAAAACTCATGAGTGTGGGATGCTTGAACTGGTGGTCATCTATTCTGTATCGTGACTGACAAACTGACTGCGCGATATGGTAGCGAGTGGGTGCACAACCTAAATATCGTTGCTAAAGATTTCATGGGCGGAACTAGGAGGAGGTATTCATTTGAGTTTGGTTATTCCTTGCTTGAACGCTACTATCAAAGGTTTGGGATTCACGATTTTAGTCCTTTAGTTGGGTCGGGGAGATTGATCTATCTGTGCTGCCCGCTGGATTGAGCAGAGTTAATGTCGTTCACCTTTTTCGATGTGCTTTTACAGGGTTTAGTTTCACCACAGAACTCCGTAAAGGAACGTCGATCATCGGGACAAGAGAATCTTAAACGAGATAGCTATCTATGGCACATCCTAAGATCGTGAATAGAGAACCACAGTCATTGGGCATAATCTACGCCCTTCCATTCCCATGCCGGTCTTGCAACCACAGACATCATGACATCAAATAAGAGGTGGAAAATAAAAGGAACATCGCAATACCATTTAACTCAGCAAGGAAGGACGACGACCCTAACAGAGACTCGATAAAGTTGAAGTGGCAGACGCGCAGCAAGCATGTCGAGAAATTTTCTGGCAAAAATCGAAATCAAAGGGATGATATCACAATCAAATTAAGTGAGGTCTGAGGGGGGGAATGTTGACTGCAAGTAGAAGGATCGATCACTGTGGCCACTGATTTAAAAAAAAAAAACAATAAAGGTTGCTTTCAACAATAAATAAATTTGGCAAGTTCTGAGTCAATAAGTAGGAAAATAGATAGCGAAAACAAAGTTCGAGGGTTGGTCACAACCTCCAGTAAGCAAGGAAAATAAAAGAGTCAGTCATTCAATCTCTCACCACCAAAAAATGATTCCAACTCACAATCATGACTATGTATATATATATAATTTAAAAACAATACCTTAACCCAAACGAACAACGCTGAGAATTCTCCATTAAGAGCTGGGAAATGTCAATGAAATCTTAGAGGATAAAATATAAACATTACTCAGAGGGTAACCGTTCATAAGAAGATCAATTAAGGCAGAAAAATTTAGTCGCAAGAAGCGTAAAACCATTCGCTCAGCCACGAGCCAATCAACGCAGAGAAGCCCATCACAAGAAAGCGCAATGACCAACACTCAAACATGGGCATTAATCAGGGTAGACGATGGGAAAGAACGTCCTTCTCTCACCACCCTCGCACAGAAAAGCAGGGCATTGAGATCCATAGGTATTTTAATGCTAAGGCGACGACCGTAGATCAGGCTCCTGGCCGACTGCTCAGGCGAGGAATAGCGAGCTAGGGATGGAAGCTAAGCAACCATGAAGGACACAATCAATCATAGCCAGGTGGTCAAGACAGGCGGGAAATCAAGGACCATGGGAGACAACAACCATCAAGCTAGGCTAAAAACAGTTCCAGACATTAATTTTAAAAACATCAGTTTACTTCACCATAAAATAAGCAGATCCAAGATTAAGTCCTGATACATTCTACCATACAAAAATGAAGAGAGTGTACCATTGCCTGATCGCCTGCTCCAAATGATGTCTGTGCGCTCCGTGCAACTCCCTCTCACCGACCGTTGAGACTTCACCGATACCTCCCAGCCAATGCTTGGGGTACTCTTCCTCCCCCTTATCCCCTCGAGCTGCAAAGGGGCCACACACACTATCCAGAGGTTTCATATAGCTCACATCTCGCCTCGCAAGGCCGAGCTACCACTCCTCTCTGAGCTGGGTATCCCAACTCCCACTAGTAAATTAGTCAAGTAGATATTTCTGCAGCGTAACGTTACGCAAAAATAAGATGATCCTTCATCCTTCTCCTTCCTTCAATTTATAGAGTTTCAAACTTCCTTTCTTTCCTAAAATCTCATTTAATTAGAGTTTTAAAAATAAATTCCTAAAAATTCTTCTCTATACAAGTGTCACCCATCCCCTTCTTTATTCCATTATTTAATTTCTTTAATTAAGTAATTAACTCTATTTCCCTCACCCACCTAGAGTTACTCCTAGAATCACTCCTAGGTGTCCCCAAATTCTCTTATAGGTTTTAATAGCTTTCCCTTTTATTAAATTTCTAATTCAGTTTAAAATTAGAAAGCTCTTAAATGGTAGATTCTTTACTAAGTTGACTTTCTGCTTTTTCCCTTAAGTTCCCCTTTTTCCCTTTTTATGTTACCTCTTTTCCCTAGTTTCCTATTTTTTTTATTTTCCCTCTTTCCCCTTTTACTTAGAACTCAAAAAGGCAGGTGTGAAAATTAACCCTTTTTCCCTCTTCTTATTTAATTAGTATACTTTAATTTATTAAGGTAATAAAACAATTAATTCCCTTTTTAAATTTTAATCGAACATAATTTTACTTTTTTACGAATAAATGAAATTTCTTACTCCATTCATGTTACAAGATTTAACGAAGATCATAATTATTATTTAAGTTGTTTTTATTACTTTTTTTTTTATATAGAAGACAAAATTTTGCCTCTAGCGTAATTTAGACTTAGGCCTTAAATTTCATACTAGGCGACATTTAATTAGGGAAATTGTTTTAAAAGTTACTTAACATGATATTTGTCTTAGGGCCATCTAAGTTCATCCCTCTATCATCAACAACACGACGTGCCCTTCAGGACGCACTAGGTGCTCCAAGGGTGCCACTCACCTCATCTGTTCCTTTGCGCGACGTGCCCTTTAGGACGCATTACGTTCTCCAAGGGTGACACTCACCTCTTGACTGATTTGGTAGACATCAATAACCCTTGGAGTCAACACTCCGCCAAGTGAACTTGTGGGAGACAAAGGGCTTCTAAGAAATAAGGCCCCCGCCTTATTGTGTGCCCCTTAGAATCATCGTGAGAGACTGTTGTAGTCTACCCTCAGGGCATTGTGGGTCCTCTCGAACTAGGTAATCGTTAAACTGCAGTTTGAGCCATGGTGGGAGTGCTAGTAGGTTGTGGCAGGGTTGTTGTCCACACCTCTCCCTCAACATCTCTGGTAATCGTGCGTGACCCCTTTACTCCATATCTGAGTCTGGTTGGAAAGCTATCGTCAACCTACATCATCAACAAATCATGTCAGAACATATCCATATCATATCATCCAGTCAGATGCACTAATATCACAGTAAAACAATCAAACCCCAATGACACACTCCCTGACTTGATCCAGAGTCCAAGGGGTTCCATCGATGCCTCTGCATCCTCGAGGTCCAAAATCCTGCACACTTAGTAAAAATTGAGTCAATAGCATCTGTCTATGTCAAGACGGAAAAACAACATGTCATCATCCCATAATGCCTCATAATCAAATCATAAGTTTTAATAGCATAATAATCCGGATCACTTCCGAGCAAGTGTCCTCAAAGAATAAGTTTTCTCAGTGTGCCAGGGCGGGATGTTACGTTGGCTGACTGCTCAGGCACAAACTTATGACTAAAGGGATAAGGGATGGAAGATAAAAACACAATCTTTTCATAATAATCAATAAAACCCACATAGAGAAGTCATTGAAATCAGAAGTTGGGTTCGCCAAGGGATTGTCATTCAACTCAGAGGTTTATCATTCACAATGCAGAGTTTATCAATAACAATGCAGAGATGTACTCAAGTTGAAGCAATTAAAAATGTAGAGATAAATCAAAGTTTTAATCAATCAATCCGCAGAGGTACTCGCTCATAAGAAGGTGCAAAGACTAAACATTCATCCATGAATCAATCAACTCAAAGATAAGTAAGCGATAGACAACATGGTACATTCTTATCCTTCACTCATCATCCATGCACATAAAAGAAGGGTATTTGAATCTATAGGTATTTAAACACCAAAGTGATGGCTATCGATTCGACTCCTAGACAACTGCTCAGGCACGAACTGATGACTAAAGGGATAAGGGACATAAGATAAAATTACAATATTTTCATAATAATCAATAAAACCCACACATAGAAGTCACTGAAATCAAAAGTTGGGTTCGCCAAGGGAAATCAATTCAGAAAATCAACAAGTAAGTGGATTGATTTCCTTATCATAATCATTCTCCCTCATGTCTACTTAATCATTATCCTACATGGATACTTAACACACTAGTAAGACAATTCAAACATCAAATTGACTATTTATTTGATCACGTGACTAGCCTTTAATTTAATTTCCTGAATCATGCATAAATCCTTAGATACCCACATGACCCTACTAAAGAAGATCCAACTACATGCACATTAATAGAAAATAGGATTGGTTTCAGTGGCCCAAAGGTGGTGTAAGGAATTTTCACTATGACAAAACCGAAGTAAACTCCACAACCATAATTTATGAAAAAACATTTAGGTGTCTTTTCTAGTAACAAACATTGTGTTATACTGGTCTCATTGGACCTTGACTTAATTAAAACATGTTGGGGCTACTAATATATTGATTGCATGTACCCCTATTTAGCAGACACCTTACTAAGTCCTGACTCTATGTTATTACCACTTGTAACTAAATTATCACAAAGACGCACTTCTCTTATAGATATCCACACTCCCCTCGCGTTGTGGGAGGGTCATGCTATCCACACTCCCCTAGATGTGTGATGACTAATACTAGTTGCCTACTAGAGATGTTAGGTCGAAAGGTTTGATGCTTTCACATTTGGATTATATCTAGAGTTAGATAAATATACTTGAAACTCCAACATATTTCAACAAAGGAAGGGATGGGAGATGCGAGATGGAATTAAGGGTTTAAAAGGACCTGGGTGATTCTAATTCAATTGAGGATCACATTTGGGATTCGATATGCGATTCCTTGTTTCCTCACATAGTTCCTACCATGTTTGAATTATAATAATTCAATTTTAAATATGGATGAATGTTGAATTATTATTCTTTCTTTAATGACGATTATTTGAAGTTTGATTTACTTTATTTATTTGTATGCATTATTAGTTGTGAACATTTTAAAAATATGCATTAGGAACATCGCTTGTTATTATCATCTACATGTGGGATATGTGTGTGCTAGCTATGCCTACATATCAAACAAAAATACAATATTATGGTTCAATAAACACATTAGTTACTAATGTCTAGGTTATTAATGAATTAATTAATAAGTTGTCAATTTGAAGTTATATTATATGAAGATAAATATCATCAATAAGATAAGCATTCAATAACTTTGATCAATATGTGTGAAGTAATAAATGAGTATATAATAATTAGTTCCCATCTAAGATTATTTTATTTCTATATTAGACCTTATTATCCAAAATGAAGTATTCGTTATAATTATTCCTTTAGTCAAAGGGTCACTACAATTGGAAAATACCACCAAAGTGGGAGACTAGTTCCTTTTTGAGTAGTTTACTATGATAAGAGTCTATGGTTTGGAAGAGAAGCCATATCAAAAGTGAGTGCTGAATTTGGTTGTTCTAGAGACTGAAAAAAGTGAAATTCAGTCAGTTACTAACTAAAAATCCAAGCATATTTAATTAAATGTTCATTGGATGAATTTCAAGGAAAAACCAAATCTACACAAGTAGGTCACTCATGTATTACACAGAGATGTGACCAAGACTCATGACAATATGTAGGACATGTGAAGCATAGGGGGATATTTACTTACCCATTATCATTAGGTCTCACTAGATGGTTTCAAGATGTGTTTTGTCAATCTAGTCCAAATATAAATGACTCTTAGCAATGAATATTTCTTTCTTTCATTATGAAATAAAGAACACAGAAAAATGCAAAACTTGGCGTGAATTTCCTAATCATGTTAATCATTGAGTTTTTGAATGAAATTTTTTTTTGAGGCCTCAACTAAGGGGGAATATATCTGGGAATCAAATCCAATATAGGGCCATCCATTCCCTAAGTAGTGTGGTTGGATGAAATACATTCCATGTTATTCTCCTTGCATCAAGAATCAAGGGAATTATCTCCTTGGGAAAATTGGCATTCGTAAATGCAAGGTGTCTAAGGGATTGAGGGAATTTTATCCTTGTACATGCAACAAACATACCATATGAATTCACTTGTTGAGAAGTGGTGCAATGGGATTCAAGGTGTTATAGATCAAGGGATCCCATGGATTTTATTTATAATATAATGTCATCTAATAAGGACATCATTTCATGTGTATGACTCCTTCAATATCCTCAATATTTTGAATAAAATTTATAATCTACTTACTTTACTAAAACCATACAGCCAATATTTTATATCATCAAAATATTTTGAATACATTTTATAATATAGATTCACATTATTAAAAACCTACAACCAATGTTTTGTAGCATAAAGTGCAAAAAGATTGAAAACAACATAACTTACAAAAGAGTTAATATAATTTAATGGTAAACAAGGCATTGTAAGAAACATTGTAAGCTAAATTTGTAAGAAACTTATGATACTCTAATATTACATATGTAAAAATGGATTTATAAATTGAATTCCTAAAGATTTGGAATTTTTATAAAATACAAAACGTTTGAAATAAAAAGTTGGATAGTTTGAAAATTTTATGAAATTTTTATAAAATAAGAAACATTTGAAATGACTATGATTTGGCCGCGGGGAGCCAGCCATGTGGCCAAGCCGTGGGCATGCCCACAGCTTGGCCACAGGGCTATCCCCCCATGACCAACTCACAACCAATTTGAATAAGAGATTATCTATGCACAAAAAAGCAGGGCATTTGAATCTAAGTCTTTAACACCGAAGTGAAAGACAGTAGATTCGGCTCCTGGCCGACTGCTCAAGCACAGACTAATCACTTAAATGCTTACTCTGTTCTTTTGATTTTTATTTAATGTCTATATAAAATTTAAAAACTTAATATTTGATTGTTAAATGTCTATATCAAATTAACTAAATCCATATTGTTTATAAATTATTTATTAATGTCTTTATATCAAATTCTCATTTTTAAGTAAATCCATATTGTTTATAAATTTATTGTTTGTGTGTATAATTTGAACATACAAACTAATAATTTTTAAATTGTCTTCAATATTAAGTTATATTTAGATGAGGTGGAGAAAATGGAGAAAATGTAATATTTGTGAGGCTTACTTGGAGTTAGAAATCTAGATAAAATATAGTCTTATAAGGTGGAAATTCACGTTGATTGAGAGAAATCATGACAATAATTTCAAATGTAAGTGCATCATAACCTATTGTAAACATAGTAATGTGAGTTTTAATGGGATATATATTTTGAAGAAGATGCAATTGAGTGAGTCTTAATTGTCAAAAAATTGATGAAAATTTACCTTCCTTATATTGAATTAGTTTGAAATTTTAAAACTTTAATACTTACATCATTTCTTATTTATCTAAAATTCCAAAAAATACTAAAAAAATTCTTATATAAAAATAAATGGTGTTTGTTATAACCTTTCTTCATTAACTTTATATTTATATACCCATTTTAATAAATATACTATGTTTCATTTACCTAGAACAATTTATAAATAGGATAACAAATATGGTCACACTAGGATGTTAATACATTCCGATATTCATTCTTATAGATGTCACAAAGTCATATATAGGTGCATGTCATTTATATATGGACATATGGGGAGGACTTGTTAAGTGTCATATATATTACACTATAAAAATTTGTCACAATAGATCATACCATAGTTTCTAAAATCAATTATATGTAATGTTTTGCTTTAAAATTAAGATTTAATTTACTATTTGGATAAGAAAACAACATAAAATGCATGAAGTTAAGAAAATAACATACAAACCATGAACATAATTAACATACCAATCATGAACAAAATTAACAGAATTAACAGAATTAATTATGTTAATTCGGTTCTATTTCTGACATATTTAATTAAGATTTAATTAAGTTAATTTTGTAATTTTTCATAAAATGACAACAAATCCAACAAAGATCAGAAAAATACTCATTCAAAGTATTTCAAATCAAAATTTGCATTTATTAATAATATACTAATATTAATGTGCATTTATAAACACACATAAAAATAACAGTAGTAAAGGAACATTGATTCAATATTGTTGGTCTCTATTCATAAAATTTCCCACACAAAAACTGTAAAATATTTTATTATTATAAACAAAAGAAATAAACAACATTCCTATATTCATTCTTATAGATGTCACAAAGTCATATATATGTGCATGTCCTTTATATATGGACATATGGGGAGGACTTGTTAAGTGTCATATATATTACACTATAAACATTTTTCACAATAGATCATACCATAGTTTCTAAAATCAATTATATGTAATGTTTTGTTTTAAAATTAAGATTTAATTTACTATTTGGATAAGAAAACAATATAAAATGCATGAAGTTAAGAAAATAGAATCCCCAACCATGAACAAAATTAACATACCAATCATGAACATAATTAATATAATTAACTCTGTTAATTCTATTCTATTTCTATCATATTTAATTCAGATTTAATTCTGTTAATTCTATCATTTTTCATAAAATGACAACAAATCCAACAAAGATCAGAAAACATTGTTTAAACATACTAATTCAAAGTATTTCAAATCAAAATTTGCATTTATTAATAATCTACTAATATTAATGTGCATTTATAAGCACACATAAAAATAACAGTAGTAAAGGAACATCGATTCAATATTGTTGGTCTCTATTCATAAAATTTCCCACACAAAAACTGTAATATATTTTATTATTATAAACAAAAGAAATAAACAACAATATAACTTGCAAAAGTAAATTCCTTAAGTCGCGGTCACGGGAGTAAATTCCTTAAAAACTGGGAGTAAATTTCTTAAGTCACAGTCCACGAGACTATGTCTTGGCCATGGGGGGCAAGCCCTATGGCCAAGCGGTTGGCATGCCCACGGCTTGACCACGTGGCTGCATAAACGTTATATATTTAGTGAACTCATACTCAGGTTACATGTATAGTAACATTCTAAAAAAAAAAAAAATTAAAATTAAATTTAACTAAATACAATAATAAATTAGTTTAACAAAATACAATAATAAAATTTAAATCAGTTTAGGGTTACCTCCGCACGACCGCCCGCAAGAATGCCCACAAACAACTCACTCACAGTCGCCAAAATCTCACTCACAGTCGCCAAACGCTCACTCATAGACACTCGCCTACAACACTCTCACAATTTCCAAGAGCTGAAAAAATGTTAGTGTCATGATGTGCAGTGGATATATAAACCTTTTTTTGGTCGAAAAGATCTTTTGGTCGAAAGATTGTTTCGTCTGAAAAGATATTTCGACCGAACAATTGTTTCAGATGAAATATTCTTTCGATCGAAATATTGTTTCGGCCGGAATATCTTTTAGCCGAAAAGATATTGTCAGATGAAAAAAATTCGTCCGACTACAATTCTACACGAAAATTGAGGGTGTCATTACTGTACCATTCGATTTTACATTCAATTGTTCGGCCGAAAAAAGTATCTTTCGGCCAAAAGAAGATATTAGTTCGGCTGAAAAACTGTCTTTCAGAATTTTGGATATCAGATTGTCATGAAAGTGTTACCCACCTTCATGAATTTACCCATTAGTTTGTTAAACACGGCAAGGAAAAGTGTTAGCAAGAGATTATTTAATGTGTAATATTTCAAATATAAAAAGTATGCAGAACAGAAATAAAAGATAGAAATGGAAGATGAACAACAATATAACCAAATCAACACCACAATAATACCAAAATGATACCAGAATAATACCAGAAATAGCACTTTGATTACTGAGAGCAATGTTCACTTGCCTCTTTGAGGGGGCAACCTCCAACAGAGTAGAGCTCTATTACAATAATATCCAAGACAAAAGTTCCCATACCCCCGACTCCTATTTATACTAAATATGTCTATCAAAAGAACTATCTAGAGGAAGATTCTTCGAGAAGTGAAGGCTTTTATTATGTCTTTTTACATTGGACTTATTCTTCCTTATTGCTAGGCCTTATTAATATTGACCTTTATTACATGGAAATATATTATTCTACCTACGTGAGGGGTTAGGTCCTTAACATGCCCTCCCCCTTAAAAACAACCTTGTCATCAAGGCTTGAGATGGGAAAATTGTTGCAGAATGGTAGTTGGTTACTAAGTGGCATCTGTTGGAGTTGTATCTTTCCACTGGACTAACACTTCTTTGATGGTTCGCTGACGCAGATGACGCTCACGCTGGTCCAAAACTACTTGTGGTTGTAGCCAAATGGAGCCTTCTTCGTCCAACTTGGGAAGGTTGGTTTGAGTTTGGCACTTAGTTCCAATCACCTTCTTTAAGCATGAAACATGAAAAATAGGATGGAGCTTAGAATGACTGGGAAAAGCTAATTGATAGGCCACCTGTCCCACATGCTTGAGAATGGTATAAGGACCATAAAATTTGGGCGCCAGTTCTTAACAATGGTCATCCTTGAGGGAATTTTTCTTGTAGGGTTGCAATCGAAGAAACACGTGATCTCCTTCTACAAATTGACATTCAGAGTGACCTTGATCTACTTGTTTCTTCATGCGATTCTGTGCCATGACCAAATTCTCTTTGAAGGTATGAAGAATAGTCTCTTGAACTGTAAGCATTCGGTCAACCGTCTGGACCTTCAAGACACCTGGCAAATATGAGAGAACTGATAGTGGTAACCATTGAGCCCATTGATTTTTCCTTTTCGATGGAAAACACCTCAAATATGTTTCCAAACACTTGTTGACAATTTCAGTTTGACCATCAGTCTGGGGATGATAAGTTGTGCTGAGACGCAATTGGGTGCCTTGTAGCTTGAACAATTCTTGCCAAAAATTGCTGGTGAAAGTTGGGTTGCGATCAAAGACAAGAGAATGCGGCATGCCATGAAACTTGAAGACTTGATCCATGAAAAGTTGAGCGACATTGGAGGTTTTAAATGGGTGTTGAAGAGCACATAAATGAGCATACTTGGAAAGACAATCAACTACCACCATGATGATTGATTTATTGCCCAATTTAGATAAGCCTACAAGAAAATCCATAGAGATATCCCGCCAAATAGTAGGTGGAATCAAAAGCGGTTGTAATGTGCCAGGAGATTTGACTGTTTTGCCCTTGTTGCGTTGACACACATCAAATTCAGCCACAAAATTACCAACTTTCTTTTTCATACCATCCCAGAAAAAATAATGTTTGACCCAATCATAGGTTTTGGTAAACCCGGAGTGCCCATATGTGGGTGTAGCATGAAGCTCAGAAAGTACCATGGATTTAAGTTTTGACTGTTTACTTAAATACAAACGGCCTTTGTATATAATCTCCTCATTGAGCCAAGAGTGCCCTTGGGAAACTAGAGAATTGGACTGCAATTGTTGTATCAGATGTGAACTTTTGGGATCGTGTAGTCATTCCTGGCGAACAACTTGGAGCCAATCTAGTACAATGAAGGAGAGAGAAAAAAGGGACCCTTCATCTTCATATTTTCGGGAAAGTGCACCAGCAACCACATTGAATTTTCTTTTCTTGTAAATGATCTCATAATCATATCCAAAGAGCTTAGTCACCCATTTTTGTTTCTCTAGGGAGGAAAGGCGTTGTTCAAAAAAATACATGAGGCTTTGATGATCTGTCTTAATTTAGAAGTGTTGCCCCAATAGATAAGGGCGCCAAAGATCCACGACATGCATAACAACCAACATTTTCTTTTCATATATTGATTTGCCCAAATTGTGCTCGGACTGTTGTTTTTCGGTAAAGGCCAAAAGTCAACCCTATTGCATAAGGACAATGCCAATTCCTTTCCCAGAATCATCACATTCCAGGACAAAGGTCTTTGTGAAATAAGGAAGGGCTAGGACTAGAGTGGTGCACATGGCCATCTTCAAGGTTTGAAAATCTTGAGCAGTTGTTGGAGTCCAAGTGAAAGAATTATTTTTAAGGTGTGTAGTGAGAGGTGCCGCAATCTTTCCATAATTCTTAACAAACTTGCTATAATAATATGTTAAACCCAGAAATCCACGCAATATTTTGAGAGTCATTGGGTGAGGCCAATCTTGCATAGCTTCAATCTTTTTAGGATCCACCCTGACGTCGGCCTTGCAAACAAGATGACCCAAGTACTCGTCTTATGAGGTACTAAAAGAACATTTAGGTTGTTTGAGGAAAAGTTGGTGCTGAGAGAGTAGATGGAGAACTCGATCCACATGAGCAAGATGGGTTGTCCAAGTTTTACTATAGATGGGGATATCATCAAAGAAAACTAAGAAAAAATGATAGAGAAAAGGACGAAAGACATGATTCATGAGGCTTTAGAAAGTGGAGGGAGCATTACACAAGCCAAAGGGCATGACCAAAAACTCATAGTGGCCCTCATGAATTCTAAATGAAGTATTAGGAATTTCTACCTCTTTCATATGGATCTGGTGGTAGCTAGAATGAAGATCAAGTTTAGTAAAGAACTGGGTGCCACTCAATTCATCCAAGAGGTCATCAATGACAGGAATGGGAAATGTGTCTTTAATGGTGAGTTTGTTGAGGGAACGGAAGTGAGGATACATGCACCAAGAACCTTCTTTCTTAAGGACCATGGCCACATGTGAAGAGTAGGGGCTCGTACTAGAGAGAATAACACCTACGTTGAGTAAGTCTTGAACAATTTTCTCAATTTCATTTTTTTGGGAAAAGGGGTGACGATAGGGACGGATATTGGGAGGAAGGATTCCTAGAACAAGAGGAATGGAATGATCATGAACACCATGGGAAGGAGGAAGTCCCTTGGGAGTGGAAAAAACCACTTGATGTTTAGAGAGGATGGATTGGAGTTCCTGCGACACAGAGGGTGTATCAATTGTTTGAATGGCATGGAGTTGGAAAATAATGCCAGAATGACCTTTTTTGAGCAGTTTTTCCATGCGAAGGAAACTAATGATCTCCGGGGAACTGGCGGTGATTCTTTGGAACTTATATTGTTGGCCCTCCTGGTCGAATTACATGCTTAATTCCTTAAAATCCATGAGAATGGGACCCAAAGTCCTTATCCATTCTGCACCCAACACTTTGTCACAACTGCCCATGTCGATAGAAAACATATGAGATTTCAGGTGGTATTCACCAATTTGGAGACTCACATTTTCACAACGTCCTCCACATTTCATGGACCCACCATTGGAAATCATGATTTGAAAATTATTGACTGCACATATATAGCAATTAGTTTCTTGGGAAATGTAGTGCTGAATAAAATTACGGGTGCCTCCACTATCAACAAGAATGATGACCTTCCTATTCTTGATGTAACCAATTAGCTTGAGGGTTTGGGGAGTAGAGAAGCCAGTGAGAGAATTTAGGGAAATGATTGGTTCTACTTCAGGATGGTCTGAGGGAGGGTTATGTTAGTGGATTCAGGTGACACTGACACAAGGGGAGCCTCAACATCCTCTTCCGAAACATCCTCCGAGATGGCCATAAAAAGATTTTGTTCCTTACACTTGTGTCTCGGAAAATATTTGTCATCACAATTATAATAAAGGCCTTTGAGTTGGTGTTTAACCATTTCATACCTCGTCAATTTCTGGATCTTTAGTGGAGTAGAAGGAGGAGTGGGAGTTATTGGTTTAGTGCAGGGAATAAAGGAGGGTTTTCAGTTTTGAGAAGAGACAACCTGTTGTGCTTCCTTAGCTCTTTTAGTAGCGTCCACCCAAATCTAAGGCCGAGCCATGAGGACATGAGCATGAATCTCATCCTTGAGGCCACTGATAAAACATTCTCGAAAAAAATCATCAGACATGCCCTCTGTACAAAAAGCCAGTCACTCAAAAGCAGCTATAAAGTCTTCCACTGTGCCAGATTGTTTCAATTTTTTCAAACGGCCTAAATCATTGGTGTCAATTTCAAAGCATTCATAAATATCTGCCACAAAGTTTTTCCAAGCCACATACCCTTGGCGAATTTTTTCTCCATTGCCACCATTTCCAATGTTCTTGATCTAGATGGAGAACACCATACCGGAGTTTGGCCAACTCATCTATAATGCCATACAAAGATAAATAATGTTCCATTTGAGTCACCCAGCCAGTGGAATCTAATCCATCAAATTTGGTCACATCTACATGTGGAAGGCATAGGTCACGCTGAAAGTGATGGGGCTAAAAATTCTGGGAATGAGAGTAAGTTTCACCTTCAATATGCAAAGGTGGCTCAGATAAGGGAAGATCTTCAGGGATATGCAACTTGGTGCATATCATCGTAGTGACATATTCAATATAGGTAGTAATTTCTTGTTTGAGGTCTTGTTTGAGTTTCTCGATTGAGGTGTCGATGGAGGAATGCATATTTTGATTGATGGTGGCAATATTGGCACTGAGTTGTCACACTTCTTGTTAGGTTTTTTTTAAATTAGAGTGCAAGGTAGTGAAGCAAACTTCCAAGTCTTGGCTACGGGTATGGGCCATGATGACGAGGGAACACGAAAAGGGGCGGGTGGGACCACACAGAAAATGGATTATGGGTGAAGTGTATCAAAACGATCATGGTGACGAATTGAATCCAATGGGGTAAAGCCCAAATAAGGGTGTTGGAAGGGGTTTTGGTCCACAAAAACAAATGTTGAAAAATGATAGGCATGACTGTGATAAGGGCGAAGAGAGAAATCCAACGGAATAGGTCTCAAATAATGGTGCCAACAAGATCCAGAATTTTTTTTTTTTACTCCTGCGGAGTTATACTCCGATCTAAAGAATATTGTAGTGATGAAATGCCCAAATTCTTAACAGGATGAAATGTGTAGTACTTTCACAAGTCGAATGCAGGAGACACATTTGCTCCACAATAGATCTTGTTTGTTATGTTTTTGTTTCCGTCCCAAGGGTTAGGTATTCAAGGGTTCTACAGACAAGGGTTTTCCCTGCACTATAGCTCTTTGATATACATGCAGGGTCCAACAGTAATAGTCATCCCAATATCTCAAGGAAACAACTAAGGAGGCTAGAGTGTGCCCTTATTCATACTACCCAACTACCCAGGTACTAGAGAGTATCTTCCTGAGTGCTATTCTCGGTGGAACTATAGTAGTCAGGCGGTTGATCGATTTATCTATGGAGGGCCTCAGGAGATCTAGGCCGATCCGTATACAAGTGTTGTATGATGCGCTACCACTTGAAGGGGTACCAACAAGGGTTACAAGGGTGGCCAACAGATGTGCGCTTAAGTACCACTTGTATTTCCTGTGTGTATGGATCCCCGACCGTGGGTTTATGTGCGTAATGACACATCTCTGTAGCTTAAAGACGTCGGAATACGTCTCTACCCTGGAAAAAATTAACCCACAATTTTATGTTGAGGAAGGTGCTCTAATGCCACTTGTAATATTCCATATATAAAAAAGTATGCAGAACAAAAATAAATAGCTAGAAATGGCATATGAACAACAATATAACCAGATCAACACTACAATAATACCAAAATGATACGAGAATAATTCCAGAAAGAGCACTTTGATTACTGAGAGCAATGTTCACTTGCCTCTTAGAAGGGGCAACCTCCAGTAGAGCAGAGATCTATTACAATAATATCCAAGACAAAGGTTCTCATACCCTCAACTCTTATTTATACTAAATATGTCTATCAAAAGAAATATCTAGAGGAAGATCCTTCTAGAAGCAGAATCTTCTATTAGGTCTTCTTAAATTGGACTTATTATTCCTTATTGCTAGGCCTTATTAATATTGACCTTTATTACATGAAAATATATTATTCTACCTACATGAGGGGTTAAGTCCCTAACATAATGAGCCGATTTTTATCTTTCTCGAGCTCTGTTATGCAGATAAGAGTCAGTCGAAATTTATTGTCGTCTTAATCATTTCAGTCGGTTTTACTTCTACAAGAAGTCTTTGTCTTATCTATATATGTCCAAGTTTGTAGTAAGTCGATATGTGAAGAAACATAGAGGTTGAGAGAACATAGTCCATAGTTAGTAAGAAGTAGCAGTTCTGAGGAGTCGAAGAAGTCTGAGAGCACAATCTTTGTGTGTCTGAAATACTGAAGAAGTCGTTGGAGCTGAAACTCAACATAGTTATTATATTTTGTATTAGCATGCAATGCTCAAGTTCTTAATATATATCAAGTGTTTTGGTTGTTGACATATTCATGAGTATTTCTAAGTTTTGTTTTGTTTGTGAGCTTATGTGTTAAAGAGTATCACAGTATCAAGATATTATTTTTTAAGTGTTATCATCACAACGTGCATTATATTGAGCAGTCTATGAACTATGCAATAAGTCCCGAGAGTTCAGCGACGAAGAATTCCCCACTACGCGGTCTTTGCTACTATGTGATGCGTTGAGAAAAAATTTTGCGCTCTAGATCTGAGATCTGGTATCAAAGTAGGTTGATCACAATAGGTTGATTGGAGCAATTTTTATCATAGTAAGGTTCAATATCAACAACTATGTCATAAGGTGAAATCATGGCTTATACTTCAAATATCCAACCTCCCACTTTTACAGGAAAAAATTATGAGTTATGGTCCTTGATCGTTAAGGCATTATTTTGGGGTCAAGATGTATGGGAGTTGTCGAGAATGTCTATGTGGAACCAAAAAATCAGGCAATGTAGAATGCCCTCACACAAGATGAGAAGGATGATTTAAAAGATCACAGGAAGAAGGATGGAAAGACGATGCTTTACATACATCAAGCCATGCATGAGAGCATACTCCCAAGAGTTGCATCAGAAAAGGAAGCATGGGACATATTACAAAATTCCTATCAAGGTATGGACAAAGTCAAGACTTCAAAATTAAAAATTCTTAGAAGAGATTTTGAAACTATGTCAATGAAAGACACAGATTCAGTAGATTCCTTCTACACCCATGTTATTGGCATGATAAATCAGATTAAGTCTCGTGGAGAAACCATGGAATATAGAAAGGTTGTTGAGAAAGTACTTCTGAGTCTTCCTCCTAAATTTGATACACTTATTGTGACTTTGGAAGAGAACAAAGATGTGAGTCAGTTTAGCCTAGATGAACTACAAGCTTCCCTCATTAATCATGAACACATATTGAATAGGTCAAACATGCCATTAGAAATTGCATTTTCCAC
Organism: Picea engelmannii; assembly: GCA_009831015.1. NCBI lineage: Eukaryota > Viridiplantae > Streptophyta > Pinopsida > Pinales > Pinaceae > Picea > Picea engelmannii. Next base: position 547,345 of record ML785427.1, read on the forward strand.
GCAGTCATCTATAAGTCGTGGAAGAGGAAGGGGGAGAGAAAACTCTAGAGGTAGAGGAAGGATTTGTTCTAGAGGTGGATGCAGTAGCAATCCTACAAATATTGGTGGAAGAGGAAAAAACCCAAATAACAATCAACCAAGTAGTTAGAGAACTAATAAGTCAAAGATCCAGTGCCATTACTGTAAATATTACGAACACTATGCATATGAGTGCAGGAAGAGACAGTATAATCAGAACAAGCAAGGTTAAGATTAGTCAAACAATGAAAATAGTCCATCTAGTCCTATGTTTATGACACGTGTTAAAGCAATGCCTATAGTCTCACCAGTTGAATGCAATGTTGCTCAAGAAAGTCCATGTGACATATGATATTTAGATTCAGGTTGTAGTAATTGCATGACAAGAAACCTATAATTGTTTTCTAGTTTGGATAAGTCAGTCCAAACTAAAGTTACACTTAGAACAAATTTCCAAGTCATTATCTTGGGTAAAGGAAGTATCAACATTTTAACTAAACAAGGAGAGAAAAAGGTTATTCATGATGTATATTATGTTGTTGGCCTAAAGCATAATTTGATGAGCATAGGACAATTGTTCTATAAGTCGTGGAAGAGGAAGGGGGAGAGAAAACTCTAGAGGTAGAGGAAGGATTTCTTCTAGAGGTGGATGCAGTAGCAGTCCTACAAATACTGGTGGAAGAGGACAAAACCCAAATAACAGTCAACCAAGTAGTTAGAGAACTGATAAGTCAAATATCCAGTGCCATTACTGTAAAAATTATGGACACTATGAATATGAGTACAGGAAGAGACAGTATAATCAGAACAAGCAAGGTTAAGATCAGTCAAACAATGAAAATAGTCCATCTAGTCCTATGTTTATGGCGTGCATTGAAGCAATGCCTATAGTCTCACCAGTTGAATGCAATGTTGCTCAAGAAAGTCCATGTAACATATGGTATTTAGATTCAGGTTGTAGTAATCACATAACAAGAAACCTATAATTGTTTTCTAGTTTGGATAAGTTAGTCCAAACTAAAGTTACACTTAGAACAGATATCCAAGTCATTGTCTTGGGTAAAGGAAGTAACAACATTTTAACTAAACAAGGAGATAAAAAGGTTATTCATGATGTATATTATGTTGTTGGACTAAAGCATAATTTGATGGGCATAGGACAATTGTTACATAAAGGATATAGAATCTATATAGAAGATAATCACTGTGTGATTATGGAAAGATATCCAAGCAATCAACTTATTGCTAGAATTTAGATGACAAGAAACAAAATGTGCGGGATATTTCCTGGCTATGGAATTTCATATTTGTACATTTAAACTTTGGAGTTCTGAAGATGTTACATACAAAATATATGGTGAAAGGTTTGCCATTGATTGAAAAACCAGAAAGAATATGTGAAGGTTGTATCTTTGGAAAGAAACACAGAGAATCATTTCCAGTTGACAAGTCATACAGAGAAAAAGCTCCATTGGAAATTGTACATTTAGACATTTGTGGACCAATGAAAACACCGTATATAGGAGGCAGTACCTATTGTCTTACATTCATTGATGATTTTTCAAGAAAAACATCGATTTATTTTCTAAAACATAAATTTGACGCATTGGGTTGTTTTCAACAGTTTAAATCACTTGTGGAGAAGCATAATGGTTCTTACATCAAGGCTCTAAGAACTAACAGAGGAGGATAATATATTTCAAGAGATTTTCATAACTTTTGTAAAGTTCATGGCATCTACAAGCAATTCACTACGCGATATATGCCACAACAGAATGGTGTCGTAGAGAGGAAGAATCGAACCATCATGGAAATGGCACACAGTATGTTGGGATCCAAACATTTATCAAATGAGTATTGGGATGAGGTAGTAGAAACTGCAATATACATCATGAACATATGTCCGACAAAGAGTGTGAAAAACAAAGTTCCTCAAGAAGTCTGGACAAGTATGAAGCATAATGTGACGCACTTAATTTTTTTTGGTTGTGTCGCATACGCACATGTTCCAAATGAACTGAGAAAGAAGTTAGACAACAAAGGACAGAACTGTATATTTGTTGGGTACTCCGAAGATACAAAAGAATACAAGTTGTATGAAACTATTTCAAGAAAAGTCATAATCAATTGTGATGTTCAATTTGTGGATAATGAAGCATGGGATGGAAGCATACAGAGGAGAGTTAAAATTATTTATGCTATTTGGCATGATGACATGGAGGATGAAGTGGTTCAAATGCCAATTATAAGTCAGTGCGCAATTCTTTCTACTCGTGGAACTACGACACAAGTCCCAGCTCAAAATACTCCAGCGAGATCGACAGGTTCCCAGTCCACACCTAGAGTGCAACAAACTCCAACAACCAGTCCAGGTAGTTCTACATCTCCAGAACCAACATTAGCAAGTCTGTTACCAAGGAAGACAAAAAGTTTACGCGACATCTATAATGTTGACACAACAAATTCATTCTCATTCTTTGCTATGTTTTCACAAATAATGATCCATTAACTTTTGAAGAAGCTGTCAAAGATGATGTATGGGCTCAATCCATGGATGAAGAAATTAGATGCATAGAGAACAATCAGACATGGAAATTGGTAGATGTATCTGAGGACAAGGATGTGATAAGTGTCAAGTGGATTTATAAAACCAAGCAGATGCAGATGGAAATGTGCAGATGCAGATGGAAATGTGTAGAAGCACAAGGAAAGATTAGTTGCAAAAGGATTTACACAACAACCTGTAATTGATTTCAATGAAACATTTGCACCAATTTCACGCATGGACACGGTTAGTACTGTGTCAGCCTTTGTTGCACAAAACAAATGTTTTTTTTAATCAAATGGATGTAAAATCAACATTTTTGAATGGATATTTAGAAGAATAAGTATATGTCGAACAACCACAAGGCTATGAGATTCCATGACAAGAAAACAAAGTATATTGATTGAATAAGGCACTATATGGATTAAAGCACGCTCCCAGAGCTTGGTACAATCGCATAGATTCCTACCTCACATAGAATGGATTTCAGAGAAGTTAATGTGAGCCAACACTGTACATCAAAGAAAATCAGAAAGGTAATATGTTAATTGTTTTCTTATATGTAGATGATTTGATTTTTACAGGAGACTTTGGCATAGAATAATTTAAGTCAATCATGAAGAATGAATTTGAAATGATTGATTTGGGGCTTATGAGATATTTTCTGGGTATTGAAGTTCACCAGTCCAAAGATGGTATATTTATTTCACAATCTAAATATGCTCATGAAATCTTGAAAATATTCAACATGATAAATTCCAAAGTAGCTCCAACACCTGTCA
>ML785428.1:8544-23689 GCA_009831015.1 Picea engelmannii
ATGGAGATATACTCTGTGGAATATAGGGTTTGTGACCAGTCCTGAAACTAGTCAAAAAACAGGTGTTCCGGGTAAAACAGTCATAACTTTTTCATACAGACTCCAAATGCAGTGGGACCACTTCCATTGGAAAGAGTACGGATGGTAGTTTCTTGTGTGAAAGTTTCAGAATCAGATGTTAAATATTGAGCGTGGGGCATGCTATACAAGTCGAGTCTTCTGAACAAACCAGAATTGAATAAAGTTTTATTATCTCTCATATATTCTTGGGTGGAAGGAAGGGGAAAGGATAGAGAGTTCAGATCTCTCTTTATATTGGAGGATTGTATCTTCCTCTTGGAGGTTTATCCCTCCCCTTACATTTGGAAGCTGTAGCTACCTTTGGAAGTCATTACTTCCCTTGAACAAAAACTATTGATTATTTCTCATATATTGTGCATGGTGTATTGTGGTGTATTGGTGTAACTCTTATACTATTGTTCATTGCTCATTGGATATAATTGAATGGTTTAAGTTTAATCTAAAAAATGTTTTAAATTGTACTTGATACTGATTCACCCCCCTCTCAGTATCAACAAGGACATCATTTTCATGAAGAAAAATTGAGGTTAAAAACAAAGTAAACGAGGTTAGGGAAAGAGAAAAAAAGATTTTTTCGAACCCAAAAATATAAATAAATTTGGTTTCTTGTTCAATTTGATGAATCATAGGCTTCCAAGAATGGATTAGTTTATAACCATCTTCTCGATTAAAATTATATTGGTGTTTTTCAATTTGAGAGCCTCTTGAATGATGCATGAGGTGTAGAAGTGAGTTGAAGTCATATCCCTATTCAATACATTATCTGCACTACTGAATCCATAATGCAAAATGTTCCCTCGGTGACATGAAGATGAAGAAATTCCATAAGAATTTAGAAGAATTATTCTTCATTCCAAACCCCCTAAACCAAACCTAACCAAAGAAGTGTTCCATTCCATCTATCGCCTCAATGACAACCTCAATATTATTATCTTAAAAGTTGATAAAGAAAAATATACATTTATTATGAATATATTAGATGATGAATATAAATTTCTTGATATGATTTCCTATTTCTCATATACAGCTCTTTCTAAAAAACCAATTAATAACGCCCGAAATTTGCTACAAACTAGATTTCTTCTAGATGAGAACTCAACTAGATCCCAAGACTCATTCTTATCCAAGGCATCCATTTCTTCAACCATGGCCTTCTTCCATAGTTTACCATCCTCTGAATTTACTTCCTCCCTAGTAGTTCTAGGATCATCATCAATAATAGATAAAGAAAAACAAGAATGAAAAGAAGGTGGTGTATACATTTCTAGATGCCTTCTTTCCTAAACCAATCTCCTCAATACTAGAGTATGAGGTTCTTCTTGTTATAATTCACTCTCTTCTCTTGATTCATATTCTTCATCCCTCAAATCAAACCCTATTATCTCTGGTTCTTCTTCCCTTGATAGGAATTCTTGTTTGGGAACATCTTTAACCTCTCTAAAAACAACCATTGGGGCTTCACCTTCTAGACGAATATCTTATTACATTCATTCATAAAGAGGGTTTTAAAATTGTAAAAAATAGAGTCAATTAATTGTATATATTGGTGGTGGCGATGTGGAGTACATGGGGTTTATAGGTAATGGGGTTATAGAAAAAGGTATCTAGTAAAAATAGGGGATATCTAGTAAAAATAGGTTTTTATTTATTGGAAAGATGTGTTGGGAGGGGGGATCAAGAAAAGGATTTTGGGAGGCATTTATCAATATCTAGCGAAACTAGAGGTATTATTTAATATCCCACAAATGCATGTTTAATGTCAAATATTCACTTAGTGGAGACCCCATGAAAACAACATCCTGATTGTAAAAAAGCTTCTTGGTTAATGGGTTCCAAAGTTTATAACCTTTTATACCATCTTTATAACCAATAAAGATACATTTTTCAACTTTATTCTCCATCTTACTCCTATTTTCCTTTGTAACATGTACATAGGCATCAAAGCCAACAAATCTAATATGTTTAAGAGAGGGTCTTTTACTAGTCCCTATCTAATGCAGAGTTTCAAAAATTCACCAATGTTCATGAGGGTGATTGATTTACCAAGTAACATGCAATATCCACTACCTCTACCCATAATTATTGTCCTAACCTGGTAATCAATAATGTTTATTTTGTGTAGATTGTTCTCTGCAATGTTTTTTAGCTCCAAATCGTGTTCCACTGTAATGGATCTGAATATTATTCAATAGGCGAACAACCACAAATGCAAGTCGATCTTCAATGAGGGTGGATTCTCATATATAGACAAAACCAGAGATTTCTAACATCAAAGAAATGGTAATTCATTCCATCTAATGTGTGGGACCGTGGGACAGAGATTATGTCATTCATTACTTCATAGTTGCCACCAATAAAGGGAAAATCTTGATACTTTGAGATTGTGCCCAAAATTAGTAGACCGGGTTCGATTTTCTTGTAGATCAATGAGTTTCTCATCAATGGAGTACCAATCCACCATATGTGTCCATAAATCATGTATACACATTATATGCTTACCAACTGGATAATGAGGATCAATGCTTTGAACTCTATGCCCATTGAATCAACTATTAAAATGTGGGGATAGTTTGTCGCAGATGATGCAATCCCATGAGAGGAGACGAGAGAGGTCATGTACAAGAAGGTGGTTTTCATATATTTGAGGTCCACATGTTGTAATCGAGGCACACAAAGCAAGTCCACAACTTAAAGGTTTGAGTGCCAATATGAACCGTCTACAAAGTTTTTGTGATGAATGGTTATAGCTTGCAAGGAGGCCATAAGGTAAATTTATTCTTATTGTTCCACATTTGTTGATCAATGTTTGTATATACACACCCATACTTAATATTTTTCCTTTTCTTTTATTTTCTTTCTGAATTTCCTTATTTTTCATTTTTCTGTTTTCAAATGCAGGTTGCAGATCACACTACTATCAAATTTCTACGTCTGCAATTCTCGCAACCTCGTGTTTCTATACTTAGTCATTTTATTCTTTCCAAAATTCAACACTTAGTCTCTTTTCGAGTGATGCGGGATTACAACATGTCCTAGAACCACATTTCCCCATGTTCACAGACATGCAATTTCTCTACCCTCAATTCACACCTTTATCTCTACATCCTCCAAAATGCACTTTATACTTTTTATACTTAGTCATTTTATTAAAATTACGGATGTGGGACAACTACCTAGATTCCATTTAATTTTTTTCTCATGTCTTGTGTCCCACATGCCCATAGACCCGCAATCCTGCATTCTACAAAATGTCTCTCTTACTTTCACGACCCACAAAATGACCCTCTCCCATACTTAGCCAATTCTTTCATTGTGTAGGTGGGAGTAAGTCCCTTTCACATTTTCACATTCCCCATGTCTTTTGTATCACACTCACAATCCCGCCTTCACCATAATTCACTTACCATTCCTCTTTTCGCACCTCCATACTTAGCCATTTTTCATCCACCATGATATCACATCACCACTTCCCCATCGAATTTATCCCCCCCCGCCACATCAACCACCACTTTTGTGAAAATAATGTCATTATTAAAGTGGTGAAAATTTTGTAAACCTTGTAATAAATTCAAAAATATCATCGTGTAGATCGAAAAATTTGAAACAAGAGTTGTAGTGATTAATCATCAGAGAACTATGTGGTAAATTAAATAAGAACTAATATTCCAAGTTGTAAAATGTTACATCGACATTAGCACCACCTATTTCCAAGGCTAGAAAGTAGTATAAATAATGTCAAGTAAGAGAAATGAATTGTATTGTGGGGATACACAAAACATACTTGGACATGAATATAAATAGTTCCAATGGTCGTAAGCTTACAACTACTACAATCCCTCCCCCTTCTGCTGAGAAAAATACAAATCAGGTCTAGACCTCAGGAATAGCCCTTGTTGGTTGTGTTTCAGAGGTAACATATTTTAAAGAGCTCATTCAGTGGTGTGCAAATAAATTCAATTCAGAGAAGAGAATAATCTAGCTCCAAGGACAACAACCTATCTCATTAGCTCCTTTAGTGTTTACCAATATGTTATGACTCTCGAAGCCCATTATGCAATTTCAATGTGAAGAATCCAACGAATTCCTCAAACAACACAAAGGAGGATAAGAGCTCCTTGAAAAATATTTGGTCGACCTAATAAATAACATTAGTGCTTCCAAGATTGAGGTAAGTTCCCTGAAATACCCATACACATAATTTTCTTGGTTATTTGCTCATATCATTGGTTTTGAATCCATGGCCTCTATGCCAAGGAATATCATCTATATACTTCATTTTCGTTGTGCATGAAAATTCCCTCATCGATTGGGGTCACATTATTTCTACTCAAATCTCATTTCAACGGAGTAATTTGAAGAAGACCCAGAAATTTTATATGACATCCTATTTGATTTTATCCATAGCTTATTGCCATGTTTTATAAGACTTTCCAAGGGCAAGGAGTGTCAAATATAAGGTGGAACCAATCTTCTCTTGGTATCCAAACTTGTGGAGGCACAAAGATTAGCATTATTTCTACCCCGTTCATAACAATTTTATCTCAGAGTTCAAAAAATTAGTCTTTGGTCCTAACACATCGAGATTGCCACTTGAAGTTGCCACCTTGCTATGAGAGAAAGGAGTTTTTGAAACCACTGACTATTCCATTATTATAAGGTTATTTGGTTATGAAGAGAAACCTTTCCTTAGAATATATTTCAAAAAGCAGTAGCAAGTGGAAGCTCATCTAGTTTGTTGTTATAAGTAAGAAAATATGTTGGAGACAAGATACAAAAAATAATAGATTTGATTCAAGAAATCTGGGAACTTGCATAGAGCTCCACCAACTTTGCAATGAGGATTACAAATTTCAAAGAATATCTTCAAAAATATTTGGAAAATGATGAAGATTTTTACAAAGACATCATGGGAACTTTTTCATCCAAAGTTTTAAGCTGAAGTGATATCCATAGAAACCTTCCTTCAAACATCCAGATTGGACAAATTAATTCTTGTTGGTTGAAGAGAATAAAAAGTTTAAGAGAAATGTTAAATGAATTAGATGTTGTGAAGAACAAAAGAGGTGACCTTTTATTTAAGCTTGTTGATTTCACAAAGGAACTCGATGGCCCAAGTTTATTAATGGATACAATACTTTCATCTATAGAATAGTTATTAAAATAACTTGATATATTAAATTTTTCATGGGTGAGTGAGTTCATTGATTCAACAAAATTCTTCGAGGAAGAAATTGAAAGGTGGCTAGTCAGATACATCGACAAAAAGGATGAGGTAGATGACACATTGCACCAATTAGGAATGGACCTAAGAGAAATGGAGAATTATATTTTCAAAATAAATAATAAACATGAGATCACAGTGGCCCCCATGAGGTAATACATAGAAGAGTGGCTAGTAAAATATATAATCAAAATCATCAATCCAGATCAACAAGAAACGGTTGCAACAGTTATGCCACCTCTAGCACAAAAAACACCCATAAAAGAGGCACTAATAAACAAGTGAATATTTAGAAGAATTTCCATCACAGTGAGTCAAGTAGAAACCCTATTCCTTTCCTTATTACTTTTCTTCTATATTAATTTGTCATATTTCCTTCCATTTCTGAGTAATCTGTGAAACCTGAGTTGATCCTTGTTTATTTTTTCGTGTTTGTATTCCAAGTCTTTTCATTTCATGGTCTGCGTGAGCCCCATCCCAGTCCTCTTTGAAGGACAAATATAAACCTTTTATTTGTATTTCAATACATTACTCTCTTATTTTTAAAGGCATATTATTTTTTAGGTTCCGAGAGAACTATTTCAGGACATAACATTACTGTAATCTCAAAGACTTTAATTTAAGCATGAGATTTCCAATGTATGTCTATCAAACTCTTTTTTTTGTGCCTAATGAAATGATCATTTAAATTTCTTTGTCATATGTGGTCAATATTTTCTTGTTTCCCTTCTTTGAATATTGTGTTCTATCTTGATGAATGTTATGATGGAAATGTTGCCATGTTTTGTCTCATACTCTTTTGGCTTATGACCCTATAATATATTGTGAATATTTACTTTTACAAGATACCTAGTCTTGTCTTAGGTATTCTTTACATGTGAATATTTATTTCAAACAGAGCCTCGTCCTTCTCAAGAATTGTTTATGTTTTTGCATGCTATTTAAAAATAGAGTACCACCTCTTTAAAAACACAAGGGGATTTTATCCTCATGAGGTTGAATCAAAGACCGTAAAATAGTCTTTAAGATGAACATTTTTGGTGACAATATTGGAGAGAACAAAAGTCTAGTTTCGTAGACCAGAACTTTAATGACTCAACTGGAACTAAACAAACCTCAACTTCAAGTAGGACTCAGAAATCAGAAGTTTTTTGCATCAACTCTATGATTTGGTGTTAACAACATCTAAAATCTGTGTTGAACTTGAAATATCTTAGGAAACCCTTGCTAGAGAAGAAAAAAGATAAATATCCCTAAGACAAAGAATATAGTTGTGAATCCAAGAAAAACTGGAACCTTATAAAGGTCCACTAATGAGAAGTAAAAGTAAGAAAATCCTACTCTACGAAGTTGGTCAAAGTTTGAAATAAGAAACAAGTGAAACCCTAACCATGGGAGATCGAGAAGAATGAAATGATATCCCAAATGAAGAAAGAGTAGAAAATAATAGACAAAGAATTCTAAGAAGAAGGGAAAGACCTAACCCACTTAATTTAAATGGAGAAAACACACCTTGCCAAAACTACTTGTATTTTCAGGCGATGGGATAATGGATCCAAAAATACATATGGATCATTTTTTAAGTATTTGTGACATTCATCTGATTGAACATGATGATGTGATGGTTAGAGTTTTCTTGCAAACCCTCATAGGCCCATCTTATGAGTGGTATATTTCTTTACTAGCTTGTTCAATTGTTTCATTTGATTATTTGGAAAACATGTTCATGACCATGTATGCACCTCTTGTTTCATATCATACTCTCCTTACTCAGCTTACTCAAATTCATCTAAAAAGGGGAGAAAAAATTAGGGATTTCAATTTACTATTCTTCAACACTCTAAATCAAATTCCAAAATAACAATGACCTAATTATATGGTAATATTTGAGTGTTATAAGAATTCAATTCCAACGAATGTAAATTATGCAATCAGATCTTCACAAATAAATGACCTGCATGGAGCTATATAGGAGGTAAAAAAGATGAAAGAATACATGTTAGAGACCAATATTGATCCTGAGATTATCCTTGGAAAGGTACACATACAAATATATGGTTTGTCCATATCACCTCAAGGACCATCTACTTCAATAATATATGAGAATCAAGGAATTCGTGGAGGAATTCCCCAAGGTGTTCCCCCAAATTTCATAAATGATCATAGAGCTGCCAAAGAAACAAGAAAAAAGATAGAATAGCTCATATGAGTAGGAAAATCAGAAAAATTCAGAATGAAATCAGTAGACTTGGGAGAGGTGAGAATCTTTTTCCACCTAATTCGAACATAATATATCCATTACAAGATCAAAGAACAAGAAATGACAAAGTTGAAGAACACAAACCAACAACACCTATAATTTTGAATCCAACTGTTGTTGTCCTAGAAAAATTAATAGAAGATGAGAATTTTGAAATATTTGATCAAGAAATTGATGTTAACCAAGATCAAGTGTTGGAATTAGTAAAAATGTATGAAGGGTCGTCGTCTTTCCATATTTTTTATGAAGACGAAGATAAAGAATTTTTACAAGATAATGTTTTTGAAACAAGAAATCGAGAAAATAAATTCAAGACAAAAGAATAGACCAAAAAGTAAATGACAAAACCTAATGGTCCAGAGATGACAAAACAACAACCAGTTGTTAATAAAAAAAAAAGACTCCACCACAAGTGAATTACAATCTAGTTGATGAACTAGCCAAGCTCACAATTACCTTACCATTTATGGAAGTGGTTAAGATACCTCAACAAAGAGAAAATATTTTGAATATATTGGATGACACAAATTCAAGGATAGAAGGAGCTCAGATGAATACAAGGAAACAACAAATTGTATCGCCAGTAAGACCAATGAGTAAAGTCCCACCATTTTACATAACCAAAGAAAATCACGATTTCATTTTACATAATTTTTTGGTCGATAGCGGATCCACTAATAACAACAAGTCACTATCGGTGATGGAATCACTTGGAATGGAATGTAAGAGGTATAATGAAACTAGCGAAATCATATATGCCATAGATTCAAGAAAATTATCGCCCTATGGTGAAATAAAATATTTGTGTGCATGGATAACTGCAGCCCCTCATGTCACCACAATTTTCACTATTATAGTTGTTGATTTGCCTCGAACATATGGTGTTGTGTTGGGAAGAGACTAGTTTTCATCAATTGGAGGATATATCATGAATGATGGAAGTTGCATGATGCTTCCAAATAAATATGGGACTATGATTAGACTTTCTCAAGAGAATATAAATCCCATATCATTTAGGAAGAAGGAAAACAAAGTAATACAAAATTATGTTGATGCTAGAATTGGAAATTATGTTGTCTTTAGTACTAAAAAAAACAGTTTTCATAAGCACAATGCAGAAAACTCTTTCCAAGGATTTTGAAAAATGCCATTTGATGGGGATTGTTCCAAATCTTGTATCTATCCACATGTTATCATATTGGAATTCCCGTGTATTAATAATTAAGTAGAGTACGCAGAATTAATTCAAGGGATTATCCTTTCCCTTTAGATGAAATTTGAAAATCCGGTAGTTATTGGTGATTCAGAGATGGTATTAATCATATCAGGAATAAGTACATAATCAAGAAAGAGAAACTAAAGCATTATCCAAGAAGAGTTTCTAAACTCATGGATTATTTTAATTATTTCAATATCGCTTTCATTCCCAGAGAAAAGAATCAAAAGGAAGATTTGTTGGCAGTAGTTGCATCTCTTTTTAATACATAAGATTCTCATAATCAGAGCACTTCTCATGTAAAGTCAATTTTATGGCCTTCAATACCTGATAATCAAGAATATTTTCAAGTCTTTGAAAATGATGAGCATGTTGTAAACTTCTTCACTAATAATGACTCGATGACGTTGAATGATTCATAAGAAAATCAAAATCCTTAGAAGGAGGTTCATGATCCAAATCCTAAAATTACTCCCAAGAACGGTGTCAGTTTGGAATCCCTTTTTACAAGAGATAAAAAAAAAATATTCCAGTTTGAAGAGAAGAATAATTTATCAACAAGGTTCAATAAACACAAAAGATAAACATTGGCACTCCCCTCCCGATTCTAAAAAATACATAAATTTGGGTATCGGTTGCACTACTGAAGAAATTGATCAATATACCCATATTTTCAAACAATTTCAGGACATTTTTTCTTGGAGTTATGATGATTTCAAATAATATGACAAGTCTATATTTCATCATATCATACCACTCAAAGAGGGATCAAAAAATTTCAAGAAAAAATTAAGAATCATAAATCCGAAGATAAAGCCTTTGGTAAAGATAGAATTGGAAAAATTAAAAAATGAAGGTACAATTTTTTCTATCAGACATTTAGAATGGATTTCAAATCTTATGGTAGCAAAAATTAAGAGTGGGGAAATCCACCTTTTTTTCTATTTCAAATACCTCAATCGATCAAGTGTAAAGGATAATTACTCACTACCAAATATGGAGATGTTACTTCAATAGGTCATTGGTTCTGCCCTAATGTCCATGCTAGATGGATTTTCAAGATATAATCAAGTTCCTGTAGCAGAAGAAGATAGATTAAAAAGAGCATTCATAACGTCATGGGGAACATATACTTATGTTAGAATGACATTTGGATTCATGAATGTAGGTACAACATTTCAATGAGCAATGGACCATGCTTTCAAATAACTCATTGGAAAATTTATGGCAGATTACTAGGATGACCTAACAATTTATTCAAAACTAAGAGAAAGACATATAAACACCTCAGATAAGTCTTTGAAAGGTGTAAAATTTATGGAATATCTTTGAAATCCAAAAGGTGCATATTTTCCATAATAGAAGGAAATATGTTAGGCCATGTTGTGAGAAAAGGAGTGTATATTAATCCGGAAAGAGTCGATGCAATAAATGAACTAAACCCTCTGACATAAAAAAAATAAGTACAATATTCCTTTGGGAAGATAAACTTATTTCAATGTTTTATCCCAGATTATCCTAACATTGTCAAGCTAATAAATAAACTACTAAAGAAAGATAAAAAAAATTGAATGGACACCAGACATTCGAAAAGATTTCATAGAAATAAAAAATTCTATCACTACTACCCATCTTCTTGTCAACCCCGGGTTTGATAAAAAAAATTCATATTGTCTTCATTTTCTTCAGAAGAGACTATTGCCTCTATCCTCACCCAAAAAAATAAAAAACTTGAAGAACACCCAATTTATTTCATGAGTAAAACCTTGCATGACTATGAATTAAATTATTCAATAATTGAGAAGCAAGTTATTTCCTTGGTCAAAGAAATTTCTCATTTTAAAACATACATTCTATCAGCCCACATCATTCCTTGTGTTCCACATTCACCAATAAAACTTTTTCTCAATCAAAAACTCACAAAAGGAAGATGGGTGAATTGGTTTGCAAAACTTTAAGAACATGAATTGGAAATTAAACCTTTGAAAGCCATTAAGGATCAGGGACTATGTAAATTCAAGATTGGGGTTGAAGCTGTGAAATTTTCTCCTCCCAATGGATTTGATGTTGTGATACATGGAATAAGCTTGGAAAACTCATAATGGTATAAGGATATAATCTTCTATCTAGAATCTAGTCAATTCCCTCCTGAAATGTCTTCTAAAGAAATAAGAACATTGAAAATGAAAAATAAATCAATATGTTTTGGTATTAGGGGTATTTTTTTGAAGAAATTTTGATGGCGTTCTATTAAGATGCTTGGATAATTTGAATTCCATAGAAATACTTCAAGAATTTCATAGTGGTTTTTGTGGTGGAAAATTTTCTCTAGTTGTGACAACTCACATAATCATTCATGTTGGTTATTATTGGACAACTATGTTCAAAGATTCTTATGAGTTGATTCGAACTTGTACTCCATGTCAAACATTTTCAGGAAAAATGAAAATCGTTCCAATGCCATTACAGTCTACAATGGTGGAGAAACCATTTACACAATGTGGATTAGATGTGATTGGACCAATAAATCCTAAGCCTAGCAAAGGGCATACCTATATTATTACTGCAACTGATTATTTTACAAAGTGGAAAGAAGTTGTGGCATTGAGAAATATGGATTTAGAGCAGTTGCTTTATTTTCTAAAAGAAAATATCTTGTTAAGATTTGGTGTAGCAGAAAAATTCATAACAGACAATGACTCCATATTCATCGGGTCAAAATTTACAAACTTTTATAGAGAATATGGAATCATCATGCGGAAATCATCCAATTATTATCCACAAGGAAATGGTTTAACAAATTCAACAAATAAGACATTAATTCAAATCATCAAGAGGACAATTGATTGCAACCATAATAATTGGCATAACAAATTGATAGATGCACTTTGGGCAAGCCGTCTTACACCTAAATATAGTACTAGACATTCTCCATATACCTTAGTGTGCAGAAAATAAAATCGATTACCACTACATTTGGAATTGAATGCCCTTGCACTTACTACAGATGCTGAAGGAAAATAAGAACAATCACCATTGAAAAAACGATATCATGAAATTATGCAACTTGAAGAACAAAGAGAACAAGCAACGTTGGCAATAAAAATAAGACAACAAGTGCTTAAAAGATACTTTGAGAAGAGTACTAATTCAAATGATTTTCAAAAGGATCAGTCGATTTTTCTATGGAACAAAGAAAAAGAAAACACATTTTCACACAAAGTTTGAAGCTCTCTAGATTGGCCCATATTAAATTAAAAAAGTGATTGGTTACAATTCATGTACCTGCTGAAGGATATGAAAGGAACAATTCAACCATTTCCTATAAATGGGAAATACCTTAAACATTTATTTTCTTAAAATCCCCAACTCAAAACATGTACATAGTTGTTTTCACTACTCCTTTGTATATCCCTCATCAATCTATTTTTATTTTTCTTTCCCTTTTTCTTCTCTCTTGACTCCATTAATTGAATGGAAGAAAATTGTAGATTCTCAGTAACCCACAGGGGTTCACTATCCCATAGTTGGAGTCGGATATTGATCCACATCTGTTGATTGACATTTGTATATACATGCCCATCCTTAGTCTTTTCCATTTCTTTCATTTTCCTGTTGAATTTCCTTGCTTGGTCATTTTTCTGTTTTCAAATGCAGGTTGTAGGTCACACTATTAAAGAGCTCATTCAATGGTGTTCAAACAAATTCAATTCAGAGAAGAGAATAATCCAGCGCCAAGGACAACATCATATCTCATTAGCTCCTTTAGTGTTTACCAAGATGTTACGACTCCCAACGCCCACTATGCAATTTCAAGGCAAAGAAGCGAACAAATTCCTTAAACAACACAAAGGAGGAGAAGAGTTCCTTGAAAAATATCTCTTCAACCCAAGAAATAACATTAGTGCTTCCAATATTCAAGTAAGTTCCTTGAAATACCCATAGAGGGAATTTTCCTAGTTATTTGATCATATCATTTTTTTGGAATCCGCAGCCGCTATTCCAATGAATATCATATATATCCTTCATTTCGTTGTGCATGAAAATTCCCTCATCGATTGGGGTCACATTATTTCTTGTGAAATCTCATTGCAATTGAGTAATTCAAAGAAGACCTGAAAATTTTATATGATATCCTATATGATTTTTGCAATAGCTTATTTCCATGTTTTTGAATACTTGTCAATGGCAAGGAGTGTCAACTATAATTTGGAACCAATATTCTTCTGGTATCCAACCTTGTGAAGGCACATAGATTAGTGTTATTCCTACCTGGTTCATAATAACTTTATCTCATAGTTCAAAAAATTATTCTTCAGTCCTAACACATCAAGTTTGTCACTTGAAGTTGCGACCTTTCTCTAAGAGAAAGAAGTTTTTGAAACCATTTTCAAATATTTCAATATTATAAGGTTATTTTTTTGTGAAGAGAAACCTTTCCTCCTCCTTTTCTATGTATCAGAAATATATTTTGTTATAGAAATTTGTAGGCAATATAAGTCTTGAGTTCATTTCTTTAATGACTTGGAAAGTCAGGGAAGTTATTGTAAAACACATCTCCCATTTGGATGAAATTTCCGGTCAACTTGACCAACTCGACCTAAATGAAGTTGAAATCTTTGAGGGTTTCGACCCTGATAATTTGTTTACTGCACATATGAACTTAGTTGATTATTCTTCTTATTTTACCAAAATTGAACAGTTTAAAGGAGGAGGTGGGGATAATTTGAGTCTCCCCAAAACTTCAGCTAACCAAGCTCTTAATGATATGGAGGAATTATCTAGCATCAATAAGGGATATTGATGGAAAGGTAGAGACACAAAAAATAAAAATACTAATTCATCAATTGTGTCTCAAAAGAGTACCCAAGTAAGAACAAAACCTAGGAGCAGTGGTTTAGAGGTGAGGAAAACACCTATCAGAAGTTTAGATGATGGTGGTGACAAGGACCCAATAAAGAAAAATCTCACACTATATATACTTATGTTAAAAGGAAAAGGGATACCTAGAAAATAGGCATAGAAATACCTAAAACTCGAGAAAGTCCCCAAGCAATGGATGCAAACAAGCTTATCGAAGAACCCAGTTGGTCTGAGCAATGAATGTTCGAAACCCAATAAATTTTTGAAGCTTTGGTTACCCAGGAACCAAAAATATTTGAAGAGGATTCTATGATATTGCAACACACGACCTACAATAGAAGTTCTAAAAAGTTGTTAATTGAAAAAGTAAACATGAAAAACAAGAAAATGTCTGAGAAATCAAAATCAGAAATTATTTCAACGGGGTGGAACCATCAATGATCGTACAATTTCATGAAGCAACTTGAGAATCACTGAAGAAATATGTTGGTAAAATCGAAGAGGAAAATTAAATTTTAAAGGAAAAAATAAAGGAATTAGAGGCAACCCTGATTCCAAGACCATTGTTTGTTGAACCATTAAACTCAGTTCAACCAGGAGTTACCTTAGAAGATATTCCGGAAAGCAGCAGCAAGTCGAAAGACTCATCTAGTTTGTTGTTAGCAGTAAGAAAATATATTGGAGGCGGGATACAAAAAAGAATAGATTTGATTCAAGAAATCTGTGAACTTGCAAAGATCTCCACCAACTTTGTAACGAGGATTACAAATTTCAAAAAATATCTTCAAAAAGATCTAGAAAATGATGAAGGTTTTTATAAAGATGTTGTGGGAACATTTTCATCCAAAGTTTCAAGGTTAAGTAATATCTATAAAAGAGAACAAAAAATTCCTTCAAACACCCAAATGAAACAAATCAATGATTGTTGATTGAAGAGAATAAAATTTTTAAGAGAAATGATAAATGAAGTAGATGTTGTAAAGGACAAAAGAGGTGGCCTTTTCTTTAAGCTTGTTGATCTCACAAAGGGACTCGATGGCCCAAATTTATTATTGGATATAATACTTTCATTTAAAGGACAATTATTATAACAACTTGATATATTAAAGGTTGCATGGGTGAGTGAATTCACTGATTCAATAGAATTCTCCGAGGAAGAAATTGAAAGGTGGCTAGTCAGATACATCAACATAAATGATGAGGTAGATGACGCATTGCACCAATTAGGCATGGACCTAAAAGAGATGGAGAATTATCTCTTTGAAATAAAGAATAAACATGAGATCATGGTGGCCCCATGAGGGAATACATAGGAGAGTGGCAAAGAAAATCCCTATTCAAAATCACCAAGCCAGATTAGCAGGAAACGATTGCAGTAATTATGCCACCTCCAACACAACAAACACCTACAAAAGAGGCACTAGAAAACAATCTTGGGTCCATTACCCAATTAAAGGTTTGGGTAATGGACCCAAGATTGTTTGATGTAAATATGACTCATTAT
>ML785428.1:24755-55877 GCA_009831015.1 Picea engelmannii
TTTTGGTTGAGGTACATGTTGAGTACATGGTTGAGACAAGTAGTTGATGAGTTGGTACATACATGAGGTGTATAGTTGATGATGTTGGTACATATTGATGAGTCATATTTGATGAGTAGTTGACACATGATTGGTACATACTTCGTACATGGTTGGATGCACTTGTTTATGGTACATGTTGATTACAAGTTATTTGGTACAGGTTGGTGCATGGTTGATGCACTTGTTTATGGTACAGGTTGAGGTACAGATTGATGCATGGTTGATGCATGGTTCAGATTTATTGGTACAGGTTTATAGCGGTATATCTCTCAGTGACAGGTTGACAGTGGTTCCATCATTCTACTTCTACTTCAGGATGACAGGACGGGGCAAAGACAGGTGGTTGTAGCCACCTTCTGATTGTAGCACAAGAACATAGGGGGTTGTAGCCTCCTTCTGGTTGTAGCCAGAGAATTGGGGAGTTGGAGCTTCCCTCAGGTTGTAGCTTGAGAAACTAGGGGGTTGGAGCCTCCTTCCAGTTGCAGCTGGAAAACAAAGGAAGTTGGTGCTTCCAATGAATGTAATTCTTCAAGACATATAAGAAAAAGCATTCCGTGGTTTTCTCCCAGTTTGGGTTTCCACGTAAAACATTGGTGTACTGTGTATGTGTATGTTTGTTCATTTGTTCATTGCTTATTTACTCTACATTTATTGGATGATAATGCTTCATTGATATAACACTTGTATTATATGGTTAAAAAGGATTAAATTGCTCTATTACTGATTCACCCCCCCTCTCAGTAATCCAACAAGATATTCCTTCAGATCTCACAGATGTGAGTGAAATATTGGCCTAGATGATTAGTTTATTTTAACAATATTTTCTATGCAGGCTGATGTCAGATGAATGTTATGGAGATTGCCTGTCTCCAGACAATAGAGATATACTACTGTGGTGGATTTGTTCCACTGTTTGTGACTATGTGTCATGGTTTGAGTAGTTGCATACTACCATGGATAAACACAATTTTGTTCTATCAATTGACATTGTACCGATTGTCATGGAAATTATTTAGTTGGATAATAATGAGGATGCTCGTGATACTACCAGTTGAATGGTTTGTTTGTGCTCAAGACCATTATCAATTATACCTCCCTAGCTAGGAGGGAGTGTTTATATTATGGTAGCTTCGGGAGGTATGAACCTCTATTGTGACCTTTGACAAGATTAGAATTTTTCGGAAGAAAGCAAAGAAATGAAGGAAACCCTAGACGAGATGTCGACTGAAGATATATAATTAATATGAATTAATTAGTACCCAGAGAGAGAAGTCAGCCCAGGAAAGTCTGCCAGGAATACTATAAATACAGGGCACCAGTCTCTCATTTGAGACACTCTCAGAAACACAGAAAACCAGTTTATGTGCACTGTAGTCTAGCAGTCTTGTGCACAAGTCCCGGGGAAGGTGTTGCGCCAGTTTTGGGTGAGACTATCTGATCAGCTTGGTTACTTCTTACATGGTGCATTAGCCTTGCTTGGCTATTGGATTGCTACCAGGATTATCCTCTCTGTCAAGGTCAAGGTGCTCGGAGGATGGCTTTGGCTTATGGTTGGGTGACAAGGGTATTGTCAATTCTAACAACCCTTCATATTCTAACAATTTTCACACAAAGTTTGAAGATCTTTGGATTGGCCCATATTAAATTAAAAAAGTGATTGGTTACAATTCATGTACTTGTTGAAGGATATGAAAGGAACAATTCAACCATTTCCTATAAATGGACAATACATTAAACATTTATTTTCTTAAAATCCCCAACTCAAAACATGTACATAGTTTTTTTCAGTACTCCTTTGTATATCCCTCATCAATCTATTTTTATTTTTCTTTTCCTTTTTCTTCTATATTGACTCCATTAATTGAATGGAATAAGATTATAGATTCTTAGTAACCTATAAGGGGTCATTGTCCCATAGTTGGAGTCATATGTTGATCCACATTCGTTGATTAACATTTGTATATACATGCCCATCCTTAGTCTTTTCCATTTCTTTCCTTTTACTATTGAATTTCCTTGCTTGGTCATTGGTTGTAGGTCACACTATTAAAGAGCTCGTTCAGTGGTGTGTAGACAAATTCAATTCAGAGAAGAGAATAATCCAGCGCCAAGGACAACATCATATCTCATTAGCTCCTTTAGTGTTTACCAAGATCTTACGACTCCCAATGCCCACTATGCAATTCCAAGGCCAAGAAGCCAACAAATTCCTCAAACAACACAAAGGAGGAGAAGATCTCCTTGAAAAATATCTCTTCAACCCAAGAAATAAAATTAGTGCTTCCAATATTCAAGTAAGTTTCTTGAAATACCCATAGAGGGAATTTTCCTAGTTATTTGATCATATCATTTGTTTGGAATCTGTGACCCTATTCCAATGAATATCATATATATCCTTCATTTAGTTGTGCATGAAAATCCCCTCATTGATTGAGGTCACATTATTTCTAGTGAAATCACATTGCAACTGAGTAATTTGAAGAAGACTCGAAAATTTATATGACATCCTATATGATTTTTGCAATAGCTTATTTCCATGTTTTTGAATACTTGTCAAGGGCAAGGAGTTTCGACTATAACGTGGAACCAATGTTCGCCTGGTATCCAACCTTGTGGAGGCACATAGCTTAGTGTTATTTCTACCTGGTTCATAATAATTTTATCTGATAGTTCAAAAAAATTAGTCTTCAATCCTAACACATCTAGATTGTCACTTGAAGTTGCCACCTTTCTCTAAGAGAAAGAAGTTTTTGAAACCATTTTCAAATATTTCAATATTATAAGATTATTTTTTTGTGAAGAGAAACCTTTCCTCCTCCTCCTTTTCTATGTATCAGAAATATATTTTGTTATAGAAATTTGTAGGCAATATAAGTCTTGAGTTCATTTCTTTAATGATTTGGAAAGTCGGGGAAGTTATTGTAAAACACATCTCCCATTTGGATGAAATTTCCGGTCAACTTGACTAACTCGACCTAAATGAAGTTGGATCATTGAGGGTTTCGACCCTGATAATTTGTTTTATGCACATATGAACTTAGTTGATTATTCTTCTTATTTTACCAAAATTGAACAGTTTAAAGGAGGAGGTGGGGATAATTTGAGTCTCCCCAAAACTTCAGGTAACCAAGCTCTTAATGATATGAAGGAATTATCTAGCATCAATAAGGGATATTGATGGAAAGGTAGAGACACAACAAATAAAAATACTAATTCATCGATTGTGTCTCAAAAGAGTACCCAAGTAAGAACAAAACGAAGGAGCAGTGGTTTAGAGATGAGGAAAACACCTATCAGAAGTTTAGATGATGGTGGTGACAAGGACCCAATAAAGAAAAATCTCACACTATACATACTTCTGTTAAAAGGAAAAGGGATACCCAGAAAATAGGGATAGAAATACCTGAAACTCGAGAAAGTCCCCAAGCAATGGATGCAAACAAGCTTATTGAAGAACCCAATTGGTCTGAGCAATCAATGTTGGAAACCCAATAAATTTTTGAAGCTCTGGTTACCCAGGAACCAAAAATATTTGAAGAGGATTCTATGATATTGCAACACACGACCTACAATAGAAGTTCTAAAAAGTTGTTAATTGAAAAAGTAAACATGAAAAAAAAGAAAATGTCCGAGAAATGGAAATTAGAAATTATTTCAACGAGGTGGAACCATCAAAGATTGTACAATTTCATGAAGAAACTGGAGAATCATTGAAGCAATATGTTGGTAAAATTGAAGAGGAAAATTAAATTTTAAAGGAAAAAATAAAGGAATTAGAGGCAATCCTGATTCCAAGACCATTTTATGTTGAACCATTAAACTCAGTTCAACTAGGACTTACCTTAGAAGATATTCCAGAAAGCAACAACAAGTGGAAAGACTCATCTAGTTTGTTGTTAGCAGTAAGAAAATATGTTGGAGGCGGGATACAAAAAAGAATAGATTTGATTCAAGAAATATGTGAACTTGCAAGGATCTCCGCCAACTTTGCAATGAGGATTACAAATTTCAAAAAATATCTTCAAAAAGATCTAGAAAAGGATGAAGGTTTTTATAAAGACGTTGTGGGAACATTTTCATCCAAAGTTTCAAGCCTAAGTGATATCCATAAAAGAGAACAAAAACTTCATTCAAACACCTAGATGAAACAAATTAATGATTGTTGGTTGAAGAGAATAAAAATTTCAAGAGAAATGATAAATGAATTAGATGTTGTAAAGAACAAAAGAGGTGGCATTTCCTTTAATCTTGTTGATCTCACAAAGGGACTCGATGGCCCAAATTTATTACTGGATATAATACTTTCATCTAAAGAATAATTATTATAACAACTTGATATATTAAAGGTTGCATGGGTGAGTGAATTCACTGATTCAATAGAATTCTTCGAGGAAGAAATTGAAAGGTGGATAATCAGATACATCAACATAAATGATGAGGTAGATGACACATTGCACCAATTAGGCATGGACCTAAGAGAGATGGAGAATTATCTCTTCGAAATAAAGACTAAACATGAGATCATGGTGGCCCCATGAGGGAATACATAGGAGAGTGGAGAAGAAAATCCCTATTCAAAATCACCAAGCCACATTAGCAAGAAACAATTGCACTAACTATGCCACCTCCAACACAACAAACACCTACAAAAGAGGCACTAGAAAACAAGTAAAGGTTCACAAGGATTTCCATCATAGTGAGCCAAGCAACAACTCTTTTCATGTCCTTATTACTTCTCTTCTACAGTCATTTGTCATATTTCCTTCCATTTCTCAGTAATCTGTGAAACCCAGACTGATACTTTACTATTTTTCTTGTTCCTTCCAGGTATTTTTATTTCATGGTCCCAGTCCCCTTTGAGGGACAAACACAAACCTTTTATTTGTATTCCAATACATTACTTTCTTATTTCTAAATACATGTATTATTTTTTAGGTTACGAGAGAACTATTTTGGGAAATAAAGTTACTATAATCTCAAAGACTTCAATTTAAGCATAAGATTTCAAATGTATGTCTATTAGAATATTTTTTTGTGCCTAGTGAAATGATCATTTAAAGTTCCCTACCATCTCCACTCCATATTTTTTCTATCTTTATGAATGTTGTGATGGCAATGTCATCATGTTTTATATGATACTCTTTTGGTTTATGACCCTGTAATATATTGTAAATATTTACTTTTACAAGATACCTGGTCCTATCTCAGGTATTCTTTACATGTGAATATTTATTTCAAACTAAGCCCATTCCTTCTCAGGCATTGTTTATATTTTTGCATGCGATTTAAAAATAGAAGAGTATCCCGCCTCTTAAAAAATGCAAGGGGATTTTATCTTCTTAAGATTCAATCTAAGACCGCAAAATAGTCTTTAAGATCAAGAGTGCCATAAATTGTGATTCACGAATCTGCTATGCAGACAACAACATTTATGAAATTTTCCAAGGAGGGAAAGGGACCAATAGAATCCAAGTACACAAGCTAAGGTCACATTAGGGGATCGTTGTAGGTAGTTCACATATGGTTTGCACTAGATCATTGAGGAGATCATAAATATTCGAGCAACAAATCCATCAAGCAGATTTACAAGAAGATCTATATACGTTGCGGTAATCCTAAACAGATAGATTTGTGCTTACAAATCTTAATTTAGGATTTTAAAGACAGACCATGCTTTCTTCAATGCATTTTTCACACAGTCCACACATCGATAGAACATATTGCCATATATAAAATAAACTAAGCTGAATGCATTTCAATAAGCAATAGTAAAAAATAAATGTCTTTACAGTGTTGAACTTCAACACCCAACAACACACAATCGCTTTGCATCTCCACGGTTTTAACTCTAATGATCGTGTTCTTGAAAACCACAACCACATATTTTGGAGAACTACCTCCATTGTATTGGGAGCTAAAATGGCTATTGGAAACCTCTATATGAATGTGCTACAACATTTCTTTTAACAATACACATGAATGGATCACTACCATCATCAACACAAACACTAAAATTCCCATGGATCACTACCAAGGAATTACAAGGCCCTTAAGACTAGAAGAGCTCTAATACCATGATAAAATATACACAAGAACAATAATATGAGAGAAAAGGTTCACTAGCCAACTTAATTGTATTCACCAATGATATATATTTATAGTAGATGGGTGATGCCACCCATGATGATTAGGCTAAGCAATCTCAACTAACTCTTAGTCATCATCTAGGATAAATGAATATTATCCTAAATGATTTTATAGAAATAATGGTGACAATAGGACATTGTGATTGTTAAGGCAAAGCCATAGGCTAACATGCACCACCAATCAAATTTCAAAAATCTGGGCCAAAAAGAATATTAAAACCCTCTTCAATTAAGTAAAATGCTTAAGTAGTTATTTCACACTCCCAAGGATAAGTTGGGCCTAGGAGTTTACCAAATTCCTATTGCATCTCTAAATCTGCTATTGTTTTAAATATGAACACCTCATTTTCTTTGACCAAACAAAAATTCTTTCCTCAACACCCTTCTACACCTCAAGAATCATTTGAGAGACTCTCAAAATTTTAAAACACCCAAATAATTTTAATGAGAAGATGGCTATAAACTAAGCCATTCTTAGAAGCCTATTATTCATCACCTTCAAGAAACCTAATTTATTTATATTTTTGGGTTCTAAATTTTATGTTCTCCTCCCTAGCCTCATTTATATTGTTTTTAACCTTTAATTTTCCTCATAAAAAGTCTGTCCTATCCTTTTCTTTATATTTTATATTTCTTCTATTTTTTTATTGTGTCCCTCCTTGCTCATTCTTGTTTACCTTAGGTCTCATTTTTTTATCCTTATACTAATTTTCAGTTATAATGTTTTTTAATTTTTAATCAGTATTATAAGGGATATTTTTAATCAATATCTTAACAGTTAATTGATTAATTACTTTTTCAATTGATTTTCATTTGTTTCTTTCCTTGATATATTTTTATTTTCATTTCTTAGAAGTATATTTCATAGTTAAGCTTTATTTGTCCCGATGATGAGAATGGGTTGGACTTTTCAAAATTTTTTACTCAATTTAATTCCAAAAATAAGGCAACAATGTCTTTTAAAATAAAGCAACAATGTCTTTTAAAATTGAATTTTACAATAGCTCAAAGAGGTTGGATCCAATGGTAACACAGTTGGGCAAGGTTCAAATTCCGTGAAGTCATGGGGCACGTTGAAGTGGTGTATGAAACCCCCTTCCACCAACAATTTAACTGGTAAAGTCTACTAAAATATACATACCCTACCCCTCTGAATTTGAACTCCTTACCTAAGAGGAAATATATATAACAATTTGAATTATAAATTTGATCTTTTAAACCATCTAATAATCATCACTGAATCCCAAAACACAATTATAAAACCAGATGATATAAATACAGCTTACACGACCCCAGAGAAAAGCTTTCGTTATTTGTCTTCAAAGATACTGTTAAACATTTTTGGATCGAATCTGTAGACATGTAGCTTTGAGAATTTTCATTGAACCGAATCTAGACTGATCAGGGCAAAGTCCCACCAATCGATCACAGCCCAAACGATACAGAATTTAATAAATACTTCATTCCAAATTATAAACCAACACGACAAGACCAAACAAACTGCTGTTCCAGAACCCGTGAAGAATAAAAACAGGGATGGATATTTCTTGCTTTATAAAATTTTTGAAACAGTAGCATCTTAAGACAAACGACATTAATAAGTAATATTCATGGAATCCAAAGCTCGAATTATCAAAACCTCTTGAGACAACCCACGCCAGAATGTCGAATGTCGATTATTATCCAAAGCTCAAATTCTCACTATGTCGATGTTAATTATCAAAGGCAATTTAGTACTTTTCCATTATAAGTCGTGAATTTTATTCTGGAAAACGCTCCAACCAGAAACTGCGTGTCTATTATTAATTGTAATTTTATAGTAAATTGGCTTGATCTCGTGTTCAAATTATCGAGAGAACAATTTGGACCATAAAACTATACAATTTCAATAATGTTTAAGTTTGTACGATTACCTTAAAAATAAAAACCAGAGGATATGAGTCGCAATCATCAAACATAATAATCTATAATATACTCTGGTTTGAATCTTTTACCTTTTTTTTTTTGGCTATGTGGTCACGTGATCTGACAAAAGCACCCGTGACTTGGTGTACTTTTCGATCACTGTGTGGTGCAGATCACTCTAATTATTATTATATGATCCCCACGAGCTCTGTGTTCTGCCTGTTTATATCTAAATAACTTCGAGTCACTTAATTCTTTCAAGCCATCTGATACATTCTTGGGCTCCTTGAATTGTAAATTTTGGCTTGTGGCAGTCATATTAGGGATGTTTATATTATTCAAATCTAAAGTGTTGGGTAGCGGAAGCAAAACATAGCATAAAACAGAGCATAGACAAGTAAGATTAAACATATTAAATTAAGCACAAGAATCTCACAATTTGATGTAGTGATTTATATGGAAACCCAAGGAGAGAAAAAACCATGGACAATAATAATCAGTATTCTTTTATTCAAGGGAGAATTACAATAGCCAACCCAGGCATACGACTATCCTCTCCTCTCATACACATAATCACTTCAGTATTGCGTCTTACTCTTACACACTCACTACACATTGCACCCACAGCTCTATGAGTATGCTTGTATATATAACATCTATCACTCAGTTACCCAAACTAATCATAAATAAATCACATAATTACAAAAACAGTTCATAAATAGATTGCATGCATGGGCATTAACATAGCTGCATGCATGTACATGTGACCGCATAAAAAAATTTATTGACTTATTTCAACCCTGCAGCTGATCTGAAGAAAAAAAAACTCTACATCAAAATTGTGGAAGGCGTCTTCTGAGACACTTGCTTCCAGGGAAAGTTTTCTACCAGAATCTACTTCCTTCCAGGTTCAAGCATCAGTGCTTGCTATTTTCTCGACCCCACAAGAACGACACGAAGCGAGTGTTACTTGAATAACTTCGATTATTATTGGTCGGAGAGCTTGGAGGACATACGCACAGCAGTCAAGGATGGAGGGCATCCCAAGGACGGAGGACATCCCATTATTGGTGAAAGGGCATCTGCACAGGAGTCGAGGATGGAGGAAGTCCCATTATTTGTTGGAGGACATCTGCACAGCAGTCAAGGATGCAGGACATCCGCACACAGGACAGATGCTGCTTTTATAACTTTTTATATTTTTAGCGGTTAAAACCACATAAAGATAATCAAGATAATCAGATCAATAATTTTAACCAATTACAAAAGTTACAAAAGGAGTAGGCTAATTTGGGAGCAAACAGATCACATGTTTTTTAGTTAAAAAAAAAGTCTGAATTTTATCAAATTTTCAGAGATTATCTAAATTTTGTATGAATCAAAATTTCATGCATTTCAGAAACTCACTCCAAAGATTTTAATTCATTTTAAACAAACCCAAATACTCAAAAACCAATCAAAATTTTGAATTACTGGATTTTAAAACCTCACCTCAGACCTGCCGAAAACATAACTCCATTACAAAATAAAATTTTAAAATCTTGAGAATGAGAAAAATAAAATTTACAAACTTTATAGTGTAAATAATACGAAATTCAAATAACTATTACTGACAAAAACAATATAACCTGCCTGTCAGCATGTATAGTAATAATGAATTGCAATTTGAGACCATCAACCTATGAACGAGGACCAATCTTCACTGCAGATTGGTCCCAACAGTGGAGAAAACCACATGCTCTTCTCTGTACTCATTTGAAGTTCGATAGCCACGTCTCCGTCCTATGCAAGAAAAAGAAAAAGAAAAAGCAAGGTATGTAGACCGACAATTCAATTTCAATTTCATACCTACAAAAGCCGGAGTGATCTGTGGAAGTTTACGTCTAGTTTCAGAATTCCAATTTCAGATGACTGTCTAGATTCAATATTTCTGTTATTGAAACGAAACCTGTACTTACCGTTTTGGCAATTTAATCGATTTTTCGATCCTTGCCAATTATTCCCAATCCTCATTCCCATCCATACCATTGCTCCTATGATCTAATTCCACCAATTTTATAGCGGTCTGTATCCCATATTCATCAGATTCCTTAACAAATCCTACAGGTTCCAAGATCATGAGAATTTCCTTCGTGAAGGACAGTTTATTTTCTGCTAGTTCTGGCAAACAAGCAACTATTCTATTTAATTTGATCGGTTCACTATTCATTACCAGTTTTCCGTCGGTTACATCAGAGATTGGCTCATATATATGCAATAATGCCTCTACTTACGCCGATGGAAGTACATTTTCGATAAATTTGAATAGGGTAATAGGTGATCTAGTGAAGAACGCAGCTCAAACAGGGTTCAACACTTCTTCCTATGGTGAAAGTCCCAACAGAATCTATGGCCTCCTCCAGTGCACAGGTAACATTTCTCAGCATGCATGTTCAATCTGTTCACAGAAAGCAAACGATAGCGTTCTACAAATTTGCGGAAACGTCGTAGGCGTTCGAGTATGGCTGGATAACTGCTTCGTGCGATACGAGAACCATAGCTTCTTTTCAAAGCTAGACACCCACGGGATTTATCTGACGAACGTAAACGATATAAATAGAGGTAATGTATATAAGTTTAGGACCACTGCTTCAAATCTCATTTACAACCTGTCTGGTAAAGCTTATGATCCTGGAAGTAAGGGATTCGCTGAAGGATCAGCTACATATTATTCTAATGGTACCATTTACGGTCTAGCTCAGTGTTGGGGAGATATATCCATCAAGGACTGCAGATCATGTTTGCAGTTCGCAACGGAAAAGCTCTACGAATGCTGTTCTATGAAGCAGGGAGCTCAAGCACTGTTGGGAAGCTGCAAGGTTCGATATGAAATATACCCCCTTTTTGATACTAGTCCATCTGCATCCTCTGGGCCAAACTCTCCCATAGGACCTTTCCAGACTCCTCCTGCGAATGGAACTTCAGCAACCACGTCAAGTAATGTACATAAAATCTCTTTGTGCTGAATTGAGATTTGCATTATACAGTTTGGTTGTTCCATCGTTTGTAGATAACATTACAATATATTCATGATCTGCTATACAGAAGGTTCCCCTGCAAAAACATTACCCATGATATTGGGGATTATAGGAGGCGTGATTCTAGTGTTAATGGTCTGTCTGTTTGCCATGAGGAGCAAACTGAATTCTGCCATTTCACGGAGGGCAGTAACCCATCATGCGGAGACTGAAGGTAGCATCTGCAAATTTGACTTCTGTTTAGCATAACTAAATTTATGTTATCCAATGCAATTATTGTCTTTATATTCACTTTTTCTTCTCAACAGGAATTCCTGAGACAGAATCGATGCTCCTCAGGCAGGAGCAAATTTTTTTCACCCTACAAACACTTACAGAAGCAACGGATAATTTTCATGAAAACAATAAGCTTGGAGAGGGAGGCTTTGGCCCTGTATACAAGGTATGTATGTTCCCATTGTCCTAAAACCATAAAATTATATGACATGACATGATCTTTCAGAGGATAGACAAATAATGGTTTTCTTCATAAACTTTTCTTGATGTGGTTGGTTGTTTTAGGGAATAACCAGAGATGGAAAAGAAATAGCAGTGAAGAAATTGTCTGCAAGATCTTGGCAGGGAAAACAAGAATTTATGAATGAGGTGAAGCTTTTGGCCGTTCAACACCGAAATCTTGTAAAGCTGCTTGGGTGTTGTGTTGAAGGACAAGAAAGATTACTTGTTTATGAGTATTTGCCAAACAAGAGTCTTGACACTTTTCTGTTTGGTAGGTCAGGAACGATGGTAATTCTTGAATAAATTTAATTCTTGATTATTTGAATGTTTTCAAATTTGCTAATATTGAAATAGAAATACAGAACCAGAGAAGAAGAGACATCTCGATTGGAAAGAGCGCCATAACATAGTAATAGGAATAGCTCGTGGCCTTCTTTATCTGCACGAAGATTCACACATCCGAATCATTCATAGAGACATTAAAGCAAATAACATTTTGC
Source organism: Picea engelmannii (assembly GCA_009831015.1). Lineage (NCBI taxonomy): Eukaryota > Viridiplantae > Streptophyta > Pinopsida > Pinales > Pinaceae > Picea > Picea engelmannii. The sequence continues at coordinate 36,864 of ML785428.1, forward strand.
TGGATGACAAAATGGATCCCAAGATAGCAGACTTCGGCTTAGCAAGACTCTTTCCTGAAGACAAAACTCATATCCAAACAAGAGTTGCAGGGACATAGTATGAATATTTCCCTCTATCCTTCCCTGATCCAATTTATTTACAGAGAACAATTGTGGGATATAGCCACTGTAAACACCCCACTCATTTGAATAGTTTGTCATTGGAATGTGCAGCGGTTACATGGCGCCAGAGTATGCAATGAGGGGAAAGCTCTCCGTGAAAGCTGATGTCTATAGCTTTGGAGTGTTAGTCCTTGAGATTGTGAGTGGAAGGAAAAGCAGTGACATAACATTTCCTGATGAAGCGCAAAGCTTATTAGAATGGGTAAGACTTCGACTTCATCAAAGGTATTTTGCCATAATTAGATGTTAGGTTACCATGCATTTACCTTTGAATATGTGATACAGGCATGGAGATTATACAAGCACGGGGGTCTTCTGGATATGGTAGATTCTACAGTGAGGGAAACATGCCGGCAGGAGGAAGCATTAAGATGCATTCACGTTGCCCTTCTTTGCACGCAAGCTGATCCGGGCATCCGTCCTGCTATCTCTAGTGCTATACTGATGATCTCCAGCGCTTCTGTGACATTGCCAGATCCAACAAAGCCTGCGTTCGTGAAAAGTAGTGAGAGCAGCTATGGAGGATCCACAGCCGGCAGCTCTAACAGTGGGATGCACCAGTCACGGTTGTCTGCCACAGCATCATCTGTGTCATCTGCCTCTACACAAAATCCTCCGGTTCCTTAACGACGTAGCAATGCTCAATTGGAAACCAGGAAGGTTATCTTCCCAAAATTTATCCACCCCGTAGAGGGTTGTTCGAAGGGAATAAAATAAAATATTTTCCATCAGGCAAAGTTGCGACTCAACCGCTAGAATAGAAAAGAAAATAGAATAAAACAAATTATTTCCCCTGGCAAATTACATATCATGTCTAATGTCGGATTTATGATCGATCGACAAAAATAAGAAAATTTAGGGTACCAAGAATTTTAAAAAGTACATGGACTGTTTTGATGTTTTTTATTTTTTATTTTCTTAACATGTTATATACTATTTTATGTATGGTTAATATCATTTCAATGGAAACAAGGCAATCATAAGGAACTAGCTCTAATTAGTCATTATTAAATTTGATGGTTATATAGAAATTAGTTCCGATTTATCATTATTAAATGTGATGGTCATATTTATATACTAAGAACTTTTAACTATTACATTTGTTAGTAATTTAAAAATTTAATTAATGTATCAAGATGTCTTTAATATTGGATTTCTAGCTTGCAAAGGATCAACAAATAAAAAAATCGAGATAGATAGATAAACACAACACACAATAAATGGTGGTAATGATATTCCATTAATGCTCAGTCAAAGGAGAAATGGTTACACCGGTCTCATGAAGCTCCTCACTGGATTTTACATTTAATGAGATATTTCAAGCATTTCCAGGCATACGGAAATCTAAACACTTGAGATCCTCTTAATGTAAGTGCAAGGGTATGTGTTGTCACAACCCAACAATCTCGACCTTGACAACAATTTCCTAATACCTTGTCCAATGAATCAAATGTCACCTTCTTGCTAGTAAAGTGAGCCTTCACCTCTCACCTCGAGGCTCATTTCAATGAAGTATCCAATACATGGACTCAAAACACAGACAACCAAAACCATGCTCCTGAAACCACAACTCTTGACCTAACTTCCCCCCTTTTAAACTTGACTTGGGATTTTCCACATACCAAATCCAACTAAAGTGGCCAAATGAGTATGCACCACTCATCTTCAGGCCCTATCTCCCCTCAAAGTTTATAACCAAGATATCCAAGAATTCCACATGCTCCCCCTATCACCTAGGTTATCTAGACTTTACCAGTGACATTTTAAACCCGAGGTAAGCATGCCTAACTAGGTCTTACAGTTATATGCCCATTTACATGTAATAAATCCACCTCAAACTTGCATTCAAGACTTTCTCCTTGCCATTGCTTCTACTCTTGTGCATCGTCACCCACTTGTGAAGCTGCTTCACCATGCCCTCCTACACCTAGATGAAGATAAAAACAAATCTCACAACTCAAGAAGCCTTTTAGAAGTCCATACGACCCATGGGAGGCATGCCCCCATATATAGGTATGGTCTGTCATCCTTTTGAAGTTCGACAACCACCACCTCTGATGTAGTCAACAAAAAAGACACACTTGATGCATCCATCAATGCAGTCTTGGAAACTTTCAAAGAGACAATTATACCAGTGTTTACCATGTCTGCATACCTTTGGCAAGGATCAACAAACAAAAAAAATCAAGATAGATAGATAAACACAACACATAGGAAATGGGGGCAATGATATTCCATCAATGCTCAGTCAAAGGAGAAATGGTTACACCAGTCTCACGAAGCTCCTCACAGGATTCTACATTTAATGAGAGATTTCAAGTGTTTCCAGGGATATGGAAATCCAAACACTTGAGATCCTCTTAATGTAACTACAAGGGTATGTGTTGTCACAACCCAATAATCTCGACCTTGACAACAATTTCTGAATACCTTGTCCAATGAATCAAACGTCACCTTCCTGGAGGTGAGAGGTGAGCCTTCACCTCTCACCTCCAAGATTATTTCAATGAAGTATCCAATACATGGAATCAAAACACGGACAAACAAAACCATGTTCCTAAAACCACAACTCTTGACCTAACTTCCCCCCTTTTAAACTTGACTTGGGATTTCCCATGAACAAATCTAGCTAAAGTGGCCAAATGAATCTGCACCACTCATCTTCAGGCCCTATCCCCCCTCAAAGTTTATAACCAAGATATCCAAGAATAACACATGCTCCCCCTATCACCTAGGTCATCTAGACTTTACCAGTGACATTTCAAACCCGAGGTATGTTGAAAACTCTCTAATCTCAGTTCGTTATTTTACCCTAATGGTCATACCGTTAGAGGACAGTTGTGGTATATGTACTATATATACATTATTCATGTACATATTAATTGACTTGGCTTAGTTCCTTTTCCGCCCATCATTTGACTTCTTGATCTTGTGAGTTATATTATTTTCTTGGCTATATTTTCTTGCTCTCGTTTTGACACATTTTGACAGTGGTATCAAAGCATTTATGAACTAGTGGCCTTGAGCATTCATAATCTATCAGAGTCTTCTTAGTCTTAAGGGACATGATCGATCCTCTACGATAGTTTTTCCATGGGGAGTGAAGTGCAATGAGAGTGTGCAGTGAAAGAGAATGAATTGGCGGATACCGGAGAAAATATTGTAGAATTTTGTAGTGGCGCTTGCCTATTCTATAGATCCAAAGATCTGATTCCAACACCGCGGGATGCATGATCTAGGGTTTTGTCAGAGATTACGATCACTTCTGTGAGATTTAGTTCTCAATCACGGTATCTTTGCATGGCAGAGGCCACATTCATAGTTTCTTAGAAGTCTTTTTCACATATTCAGAATTATCACAGAGGAAGAGATCAACGAAATGCCAATATGTTCAAGAATACATCCTTCCTACACATGCAAAATATATGAAGCCGGTGAATTCCTTAGGAAAGAAATTGTATTCAATCGATCTCAGATTTAGTCATTTTTTGGAGAACTTATAATATTTAGTGGCAAAGCCTTATTTATAAAGTTCTTTTTTATAATTTTCTTGGTATTCACAGGGCCTTTCGACAACTAACATAGTCGTATTCATTGCAGTTGAAAAATACAGTTGTGAGTTCCAAGATTTTGCATTTCTCTTGAATCTATCTCTCACAGGGAACTGAAGCAGGAGAAATTTCCAAGTTTGTTGCATCGATTATTGATGTTAAAGGGCACCACCATATCTCATCATTGTAAGGATTGCAATAAACCATCATTAAGTTTCGAAGAGAGGACACATAAGGTCTCCTTGGTGACGAGTAAGGACCAGGAATTTTTTGGACGGATTCGTTTGTGGAATGTAAAGAAATAACGAGGGTGCCATATTTATCATAGAATCTGAAGATCGTCTTGAACAAATTTGTTGGAAATGAATGATGCATCAAAGAATTTGAGGTAATGCTTTAATGTGAGTTTTTATATTTAAAAATGATTACCTTATACATCAAAGGAAAAGGACAACGCTTTAAGGAAAGTCAAATCTTGGAAAGAGTGGCTATAAAATCACATCAAATTCCAATTTTATTAATGTTAAAATAACGTGAGAGAGCTTGGGAATTAATTTTAAAGTTAATCTTTGTGAGGTGATACTTTAAATAACATATTTTCAATACCCCTAATTTGGGTGATGATGCTTCATGGTAAATTTTACCGAACCTTATGATAAAGAAAGCAAAAGGAAAATTTCAACATAAGGAGTTATAAGAATGCTTCCAAAATTGTTTGTAATTGGAGTTATAAGGGTTTGTTATTTATTTGAAGATTTTTTTTTGTAAAGGTGTTATAAGGAGTTTTTGGAAGTTATAAGGAGTCCTCTTAGACCAACCCAAAATTGAATAAGGGGGTCTTAGGATCTTTGTGTGTGTGTAAGTCATTGGTTATTATGTAGTTTTTGTCATTCATGCAACGACCGCTCATGCAAAGAAGACTACAAATATACAAACAATATAATAATTGACGGACAATTCAATTTGGCTACAACTTTGGCATGCACAACAGGATATAGAATTGAATTTTGTGGCATCAACATACAAACATATCTTTTCCATATTCTGCATAATGGAAAGAATTGAAGAAATATTTACAATATTGCACACATTAATTAACTCAACTACGGAATCTACAATTGCAATAAACAAGTGCACTCTCAGTATAGTGATTACTTGTTTACAAGTAACGCACAAGAAAGTTGATATGTTCAAACTTCAAAACAAACTGTTGTCTGATGAGTTAAGTTTGCTTCAACATCAACACTGTGATTTAAATCTTCTTCGGAATAATAAATTGATTGGATTACATATTGACGAACAAAACGACATCAAGGATGAAAGTGACTTCAATGAAGACATCCAGTTGATTAATTATGACTCTCGTAAACATGAAGATGAATTAGATGAAGTCCCTATTACAAGAAAAGTTATGGATAAATGTAAGGAAGAAATTAGAATTGTTCGCCCGTGAGAAGAATTACAATTTAAACATAATAGATATGGCTTAGGATACAAGAAGGTTCATGATAACCTTTTAATTCCTAATTATAGCAAACCTATTCGCTTTGTAAGTGGAGGTTTTCTGAATGATCATCAAAAGATAGAGCTTGAGGAACAAGTACAAGATATTTTTGATAATGATGACCAGGATGTTGATGTTTCTACAAGTATTCCAGATTTGTATATTGAACCCATGTGGTCCAAAAATTGTCACCGGTTTGGCCATGATGAGTTGAAGTTTTTTGATCTACCCATGCAGTTTTTGTGGGAAGACCAATCATCTCTTAGTAAGGTGTCAAAAGAACAAGAAAATTCAGTGGAAACTTATTCATTTTGAATGGTTAGGAACTTGGCATTGGTGTTTGGAAGCAAATTTATTGGAACAATATTATCAACGAATTTCTACACATATACAACCATACCTTATTGGATATATTTCTACAGTTGATGGACATGACTGTTTTTTTAGTATTGGATGATACAGGCATGATCGGGGCCCGCTTGATATAGTCTTTTAGTTGAAGATCGAATCTCCAGACTCAATTCATAGACATTTTGATTACCCTTTGTCACTTTCAAGGGGGGTATATCTAATGGTATAGACTTCTCATCTTTCAGTTGACAGGGGGGAACTTAGTAAGGATATATCAGACTCAAGTTTCAAAGCATACCTTGATGGTTTACCGTTCATTTAGGATAATGAACGTTATTTTTAAGGATGATAATGGATTTTATGACTTGGATTGGTCAGTTGACCTTCACAAGAGTTTCACTGAGACCAACAATTAATAATCAGGCTTCCAATTTCAAAGATCTATCAGTGCAACAAAAACAAGTGGTTTCATTCAAGAAAATTTTAATTCAACTCCTACATTCTGGACTTGTGTTTGTTCATAAATGAGTTGCAATTTGTGATACTTATTGTTGTTCCCTTTGTAAGTATCAAATACTGTTGAAATTGAATTGTGATTGTAAGTGGGTGCATTTTTTGTTAAAGCCAACACCCTTTATGGTATTTAAATTTTCTATTGTGGAGTTGGATTATTGTAAAAGGGTGGATTTGCAAGAAGCCCTCTTTCAGCCAGCAAGAAGATCTGCAACAAAAAACCGATTATGAACATGTTTCTGTTCAGAAATTTTCCCAGTCTGCTCACAACAAAATCAGTGGAGCCAACCATTTTGAACCTATTTCTGTTTAGAAATTTTTGCATTATGCTCACAACAAAATTAGTGAAGTCAATGAAGTTGATAATGATCAAATGATAGATTAGTGTTTAGATCTTCATCTATGTATGTGTTGTGAAAGTGTACACATTGTTCTAGTAGCTTATACAGGTGCCAGATCTCTTCTTGGCCATACTTGTGAATGACGGTCAAGGGAATTTGAACCACTTTTCCCTGATAGGGGGGAAATATGAAGTTTTCAGTCAGGTTCCAAGTTTAATTTAGAGCCTGTGAATAGATGATCAAGCATGCAACCTAGTTCCTGGTATGCAGTCTTGTTCCTGAACATATTGTTGTTGATATGGTTTGTGGTAATCCTTAAACTATTCATAGTTTTTTGAGCCTTGATCTCTTGATAGTTTGTGGTCATCTTAACACCACCAATTAAGCATAATACATGAAGTTCTTCTTGTTACATTTTCATATTTTTTAGTCTTGAGCTCTTGTTATTTTATGGTCAACTTGAAACCATGCCATTTAGTAGAAGACATCATATTCTTCTAGAAATTCAGTTTGTGGTCATCCCGAAACCACCAAATGAGTTTGTGGTCACCCTTAAACCACCAATTTAGTATAAGACATCAGCTTCTGCTATTTTTTCATAGTTTAGAGAGGATCTTAAGCCCTCTGAATATTTTCTTGACACATTACTAGTTGTCAAGAAGTGGCGGTTTTTCACGCAAGAACAAACTTATGATTAAGGGGGGATGTTGAAAAATCTCTAATCTCAATTCGTTATCTTACTCTAACGGTCATACCGTTAGAGGATAGTTGTGGTATATGTATTATATATACATTATTGATGTACATATTAATTGAATTGGCTTAGTACCTTTTCCGCCCATCTTTTGTCTTCTTGATCTTGTTAGTTATATTATTTTCTTGGCTATATTTTCTTGCTCTTGTTTTGACACATTTTGACAGGGTACGCATGCCTAACCAGGTCTTACCATCATATACACATTTACATGTAATAACTCCACCTCGAACTTTCATTCAAGACTTTCTCCTTTTCATTGCTTCTACTCTTGGGCATCGTAACCCACTTGTGGAGCTGCTTCACCATGCCCTCCTACACCTAGATGAAGATAAAAAAAAAATCACAACTCAAGAAGCCTTTTAGAATTCCATACCACCCATGGGATGAATTCCCCCATATCTAGGCCTGGTATACATCCTTTTGAAGTTCGCCAACCACCACCTTTGATGATCCGGATTATTTTCGGCACGAAATGAGAGTGGAGATATAATAAATAAATGCACCGATATATTGCAGATATTCAATAATATAACATAAATGTATCAGAGATGAAACCATAAACACAGATATATAGAAATACACAATTTCTATTAATCAAAGAAATGTACAAAGTCTGTAAAAATACAGAGTGAAAGACTCACTAGAATGGTGGCAGTTTATCTCTGAGAAGAGATATGACGGCTACTCACATTCGCAAGAAGATGATTACAATGAGGCTCTGAAGGCCTTTTTACAATAAACAGGATTTCCAAAAACCCTAGACATCCAAAAACCTAACCCTAGGAGATGAAGCGCCAAAAGTCATGTGGGCCCCGTTTGGGTAAGTTAGTACATCAACTTCTCGGGGTTGTACTTTTGCATACGATCTCTGTTTTAGGCGTATGATAGCTCGTTAGAAAGGTATCATCAAGGAGATTCATTTTGGGGGCTCAATCATGCCTTTGGATATCATTGAGAACCTCGATCTCGAAAAACCTTCATTAAGCCCTCAAAATGGCCCCGAAATTTAAAACCTGCTAAAAATAGTAAATTTCCAGAAAATTGTTTTTAGCCAGTCGGAAAAGGTGGGTGGCCACCGATATCCACCTGGATCAATCCTCCCTCCTTAGGAAGCAATGGTCTCCATTGAATTGAGTTCCCGGGGGAGAGGGAAAAGCGTTTGTTGGATCTACATCTTGGTGAGTTGCTTGTATTGTTGGAGACGTCGCGTTGCTTAGTTTGTGGAAGTCTGTCATGAACCTGTTGAAGCTAAGGTTGTTCAACAAGTCGAGCTACATGAGAGGAAGGTGTGCAGAAGGAATATTTGTGCTTTGCTGCAACCTTGTCGACCTGCTTCTGTTGGATAGAAGGTGCAGGGGGCGAGACTGTAGTGGTTGCAGTGTCCTTTTGTTCCCCTTTTGAACAGATTGCGAAGAAGCTGAATTTTGTAGTATGAGATACTACCTTGCAAAACGTTTTAGGTGGAACAATAGTTGGAACTACCTCTGGTATTCTGTAGAGATGACCCCCCAAAGTAATAATGACACTACGGGGTCGAGACTCATAAACAACATCGCGTCTCCACATATATGGTTGGCCCAAGAGAACATCATAGACATGCAGTGGAACAACATCACATAATACCTCATCCTTAAAGGTTTGTATTCCATATGACAATCGGCACAGTTGGCTGACATGGAGATCTCGTCCTTGCCGAAGCCACCTGATGTTGTATGGCTGCGGGTGTGGTGTTGTTGACAATCCTAACTGTTTGACGACCTCTGCTGAGATGAGGTTTTTCTGGCTTCCGCTATCAACAATAAAATGAAACGAGGTCCCCTTCACCCACATATATGAATGAAAAAGGTGCTCCCCCTCTTCAGGATCTGTTGGTTCTTCTGGTTGAATTGTTTTGGTCGCGACAATAGCAGTGGGGTCTGCATCAATGATCTATCCTTTACCAGTATTTTCAGAATCAGATTTTGAGTCAAGGTGTGGCTCCTTGTCTTTGATCTCGACCACCAATGACTGTTTTGAGTGACATTCATCGGTGTTGTGCCATGGGCTTTTGTGGAAATCACACCATTTTCTGGTGTCCTTCTTTGTATTCCCGTGGCGCTTCTTTTCTTGTGTCTTGGACTGGTTTTCGGGAGATTGTTTGTTAGGGCCGTCTTTGTCATACTTTGGTTATTGCGGATTTGCAGAACCGAATTCCCATTTGTTTTGGTGCTTAAAGTTTTGCTCAATTTTAACAGCATATCGATAAGCAACACCGAGTGATGAGATGTCTAGAAAATCCATTTCAGTCTGAATGTATCTGTGTAGAGCCCCACGGTATTTCAGAACCAAATGTCGCTCGGAGTCTTTGATACCAAACTTGGTGCGCAAGGTATGGAAGGTATTGGTGAACTCCGGAACTTCTTGGCCCCTCTCTTGCCACAGTGTGGTCCATCTCATGTACTGGTCCTCATAGTTGCCAACAGGGTAATACTGTTCCTTTACCACATCCACAAAAAAATCCCAAGTGGGATCGACCCCATATATTCCAGACTCCTCTGTGGAAATTTTCTCCCATTAAGTTTCCCACCAATGTTTGACATGAGGGAGAGCTTTAAGGAGTGCGAAGGTGATCTTTTCTTTGTCGGAAAAATTGTGAACAGAGAAATAACCTTCTAGCAGAGTTAACCATTTTTCTAGGGCTTCTGCATCTATCTGTCCTTCAAATACAAGAATATCAAAATTAACTTGTACCTTGAAAGGAGAGGTGCCTCCAAAGTGGTCGCTTGAAGAAGATGCGCCTGATGCTATCGACAGGCGTTTAAGGATGCGGGAAAAATTATCCATCATTTCATCCCTCTGTCGTGTGAGAGCTTGCTCAAGCAACAGATTGATAGGATCGTCTCCTCTGTCGTTTTTCTTTTCTTCCACCATTGAGGGTTTCTTGGGTGTGTGAGAGCGATTGTCTTCAAGAGAGACAAGCTTGAGATCCAAATTTCTATACTCGGACCTCGTCGGGGACATGCACTGAAAAAATGATCAAGAGCAGCCTGCTCTGATACCACTGATCCAGATTATTTTCGGCACGAAATGAGAGCGGAGATATAATAAAGAAAGCACAAAGATATTGCAAATATTCAATAATATAACATAAATGTATCAGATATGAAACCATAAACATAGATATACAGTAATACATGATCTCTATTAATCAAAGAAATGTACAGAGACTGTAAAAATACAGAGTGAAAGACTCGCTATAATAGTGGTAGCTTATCTCTGAGAAGAGATGTGACGGCTACTCGCATTTGCAAGAAGATGATTACAATGAGGCTCTGAAGACCTTTTTACAATAAACAAGAATTCCAAAAACCTAACCCTAGGAGATGAAGTGCCAAAATTCATGTGGGCCCCGTTTGGGTAAGTTAGTACATCAACTTCCCGGGGTTGTAACTTTTGCATATGATCTCTGTTTTAGGCGTATGATAGCTCGTTGGAAATGCATAATCGAGGAGATTCATTTTGGGGGCTCAATCATGCCTTCAACTATTATTGATAACCTTGATCTTGAAAAACCTTCATTTATGTCCTCAAAATGGCCCCGAAAGTTAAAACCTACTAAAAATAGTAAATTGCCAAAATTGCTAGAAAACTGTTTTGAGCCAGTCAGAAAAGGTGGGTGGCCACCGATATCCACCTGGATTAATCCTCCCTCCTTAGGAAGCAATGGTATACATTGTGTTAAGTTCCCAGGGGAGAGGGAAAAGCGTTTGTTGGATCTGCATCTTGGTGAGTTGTTTGTATTGTTGGAGATGTAAGACTTATTAGAATGGGTAAGACTTCGACTTCATCAAGGGTAATTCGCTATAATTATACAGATGTTAGGTTACCATGCATTTACCACCTTTGAATATGTGATACAGGCATGGAGATTATACAAGCAAGGGCGTTTTCTGGATATGGTAGATTCTACAGTAAGGGAAACATGCCGGCAGGAGGAAGCATTAAGATGCATTCACGTTGCCCTTTTATGCACCCAAGCTGATCCGGGCATCCGTCCTGCTATCTCTAATGCTATACTGATGATCTCCAGGTTTTCTGTGACATTGCCAATTCCAACAAAGCCCGCGTTTGTGAAAAGTAGTGAGAGTAGCCTTGGAGATGTACAGCCGGCAGCTCCAGTAGTAGGATTCAACTACTGACCACTGGAATGGGATAAAATAGAATATTTTCCATCAGGCAAAGTCAAAGTTGGGACTCTTAACTAGTAGAATAGAGAGTAGAAAAATGTTGTAGTTTAACAGTTTTACCAAATAACTATTTTCCTGATATTTTTTTTACCAAATAACTATTTTCCTGATATTTTTTTGGGTACATTTGTCCAAATCTCTTAAGAAATCTCAGTATGAGATTGTCATATTAGACTATGCCTATAGGCGTTCATCAGCTACAATCATGTGTGCTAGTATTACTAGCATGTAAACAAAAACAACTGCAATGTAAACAGAAACAGGGCAATCCAGAATCACGGTAATTTCAATTTGTAACTATTAAATATGATGGTAATGTAAACAGAAAGGAACAGGGCAGTCCAGAATCACGGTAATTTCAATTTGTAACTATTAAATTAAATATGATGGTTATATCTATATAACAAGTACTTTTTATTATAAGTGCATTTTATTATTATATTTGTTAATAATTTCAAAATTTGATTAGTCATCAAGATGTTATTAGAGATTATTTCTATGTTTTACAAATAGTACATCTTTTACATAAATCATCAACAACAATAACAAAGTATAATTTATTATGTATTTTTCTCCTCCCTCAGTTTATCCAATTCAATCTGAACAAGTGTTGCATGGCAGCTTAGTCCCTGCCAGGTTGGAATGAGAATAAATGCACTGATATGGTAGGACCGAGTACACACACGTGGGAAACAAGTTGAAGTACATGTGGTATCCATGCAGAGGATGACTTTGTGGGGTGTACAGTAGAATATTAAACAAAGGTTGGACATGTTCCATATTTATGAAGCATAGATATTAAAAATTCAAATATAATAAATTAAAATACATTAAAGTAAAATTAGATGAAATGGTTCAAAAATAGTAAAATTAAACCAAAAATGTTGCAGATAACATGAAATTTATCAAAAAAATATTTCTTGAATATGTTCCATATTTATGTTTTTGTTCCAAACATTCAAAGGTTAAACATTCAAATACAATAGAATACTAATAATGTCTTGCAACAAAGGTTCTTCCATACAAAAAATTTAGCATTCCCGAATTAGTTTTCTTTGAAATTTGTCAAAATATTACTGGAATCTGTTCCATATTTCTGGAAATTTAAATGTGTTTGTCATGTAGACTGGGATTGGGGCTCCCGCGGACCATAAAAAAAAATAAGTACAAGAATTAGGAATGTAGAAAGAAGAAGTGCACAACGGTAGAGAGGAAGTCCTGAAAATAAGAAATTGGAAGTTATGAGTGTTTGGTTACAATTTTCTATTTAAAGAGGTATAATAACTAGATTGATAAAGAAAACAAGATGACAGTATAGACTTATTATGAAGCCGATGTGTTTCTGTTGATGTCGTCGACAGTCATTGGAATCATGTCAACCGGTTGTTGCCCTTCCTGGATGAGGTTGTCCATTCTCTGTTGGAACCATTCTTCAATGTAGCTTCTCATGGGGGCCATGTTGATTTCATCCCAGATTTCTATGTCGAAAAGGTTGCTTTCTAATTTCCTTAGATCCATTGAAATACTATGCAGACTCTGTTCAATTTCTTCATTGTGTGCCGAATAGTCCATTACCCAGCTCTCGAGCTCATCTACACGATATTCAACTATGCCGTAAAACTTTTCGAAAGACAACCCCTTTAAAATATCAAGTTGTTCATTGAAGGCTTCTTTGGTCATTGACAAGGATTTGAGAATTAAGTTTGGGTCTTGAACCTCGTTGGTACTTCTGGCTAAGCCTATTTGGAACAGGTTTGTGAATAATTCTTCCTTTTCTGGTATGGCTTGTTTACATGATTCGACAATGAGCTCCAGGTTCTTAAATTTCTTTTGCCAGCATGCTTTTACTTTTTTGGTCCGCTTTGGGGAGGGGAGATTATCTTGTCTTCTTTTTAGATATGAGGTGTTGATGGCATGGTTGGAAAAAGGGGCCAGCACCTGTTCACAGAAACGTTGATCATTTTTTAAATTCGCCTGCAAATGTTCCAGCAAATCATTTTCCCTCTTTTAGAAGGAAGCTATATTTCATGATGTTTCCCAGGCTTCAGTAACTAGTTGCATTCTTTTCTTGATGTTATTCTCTACAATGGCTCTAGACAATGCAAGGAGGGTAGAGGATACTTTTATCTTGGTTGTAGTGGTAGAAGACATGTTTTTTGCTAAAGGACTGGCAAACTCTGGGGTAGCAATGAAAGCCTCCTCAAATTCCTTGACGCGGTCTTTCAGTCTAGCATTCTCCGCTTCAATTCCTCCAATGGAATCATCAAGAGAATCACCGGTTACGCGGTGAAATAGGGAGATTTGGGGCGAACGCATTTTCCTAAAGTTAATCTCTGTGCAAGATTTTCCTTTCCTATTTGTTACATCTCTCTTTTCAATGACCATATTTTTAGATTGGCTGTCAAAAACAACGCTCTGGAAAATGAATGATTTAGCCTCGTCAAAAATGTTGGTCTCAACTATTTCCATTGCGGACGGGCCAACTTTGTGCATGTGCTCAGTTTCAATTTCAAGGTGCAGCTGTTCAATTTCAATTTTGGGTTCGTCTGCCTGCCCTACATTGTTTTTTCTCTTCTTTGTCAGTGGAATTTTGTGAGAACTATTAATTTTTATGCGAGGAGGGTTCTTATCTCCTCCTCTGTTTGAAGATCTCTGGGTTGCTTTCTTACTGAGGTGGGCCATTGAGTGATGCTCCGTGATGTCGTGCTCTTGGGAGTGCTGGTGGGGGACTGGCCACTCTTCTCACCGGATACTTTTCCCTGTTGTCTGTACAATTCAGTCGCGCTTTGCAATGTCTCTACGTCACATTCGCCATAAGCAGGGTTGTTGTCATCACTACCCATGTCTTCGGTTAGGCGTCTATGGATAAAAGAGATGCTAAAGCCAACTGCTAGTAAATGTTCTCGAAAAATCCCATTAGGGTCGAACCCTTTTAGCCTTTCAACATATGTTAGGTTTAATTTCTTGAAATGGCCTACGAATTCGTCAACCTTGTTGATGTTTCTTCACATGAAGTCCCTGACTTTCCCAGGCAGAGGAATGAACTGTTTTGTTTTTTTGTCATGGAAAAAATGCAACCAGTGGTTGTATTGCCTTGCTATTTCTGCAACAAACATCTTGTATGTGACGTGGCATGGAAGGAAAGCAGGATTTTCCTTGGAGCCAAAGACCATTAGTACACTATGATTTTCCTTTTGTTCAAGTGTGCCCTTCCTGTTCAAAAACTTGGTTGCTTGCCCAGACATTGCGGAGCATCCTTCCCTAACAACAAATCTTTGAAAATCGAGACAAAGTCATTAAAAACTTAATAAAAACAATCGGAGGACTTGTGCCTCCACAGGGTCTCGTACCAGAATGTTACTGGGATGAATCCACAGTCTATTTTCTTGGAAAGAGATAGTTTTGGAAATGGACAGGAATGCACTATTGTGAAAATCAAGTAGGATGACATATAAAATTTATTCGATTCTTTGAATCGTGACAACTGGGAACAGATTTCACTGCAAATTAGCTTCCCCCAATCGAAAATGAATTGTTCCTTGACTGTGAAGTACAAAATATAAATAATTATATGGGAAATGTTTATCATGGATGCCTGTCCCATTATTCTTGTAAACAGCCAAGCAATTTCCCTAAATAAATTTCTAAAGGAACTTACCTACAAATTTGTGATATCTTCAGGAACTATTGTCCGACCTTGGAGGAAGTCGGCTAAGATGTCCAACCCGTTATCATGTTTCTCTAGGAGCTGCTTGCAGTGTTGTCCTCTGAAGGTCAATGTTGGCTCTGACAATTTTGACATCTTGCAGAAGACCTGAGGTGACAAAGAAACAGGAGAATGGTCGCGCAGTGGAATAATTATTTGGTTTGGAATTTTTTTTTCGGCGCACCAAGAGACCACCTCCTTACAGTCAAATACCTCAGGGACGCAACCTGCACGAGCGATTCCAGAGGACCAAATCACTTTGTTCTGGGCGGAATGGGATGAATAGTAAAAGTATGCCCTGGGCCACTGGAAATTCTGGTCCTGATGTCCGAAGATATTTATTGTATCTCCACAAAACTGTTGTCGACCAGCTGCCATAATTTTATAAGAACGTTTGTAAAATTATCTTACTCTCTTTGAAATTCCATTCAACATTCCCATTTACTTATTTGTTTGGAAACATGCTATAAACTAATAACTTAATAAGTGATTCCAGACGAACCTCACATCCATTGATTTGGGAGACAATGATATTTAACGAGTTAAGTTCGTGTACAATGCCCAATGTAAAAGAGAGATTTGAATTGTTTAACAATGTTTGTACAAAAGATTGGATGATTGGAAGGGATAATATAACACAGTGAAAATCTTGGCCCAATGCGTGTGAATGGAAGATCTCCTCAAGATTTTCTCTCATTAATGACAATTTCAATGGTTGTTGCATGATGCGTTGTTAACATTAAAGACTAGTAATTGCATACATAGAAGTGCGAACATGGAGGATACGGAAATGAGCGATTAAGCATTGTAGATTTCTCGAATGGGCCAACGCGACAACCCGTGTTTGAGATGAACAATTGGAAGGGACAATTTAACTCTCCGCAGATCTTGGTTTAATGCGTAAATAATGGGAGATCTCCTCGAGTGTTTCGCTCATTAATGACAATGTTGGCGGTTCCTGCATGGTGAGCTGTCAGCATGAAAGGTTTCTAATTGCATATTAAGAAAGAAGTACAGAGGCCACGGGAACGGGGAAAAGAATATTCAAAATAGGGTTACAAGGTACAACTGTTTGAGGTGAGGGTGCAAGGGTCAAATTATATGTCTCAGAACTTTTTGAGTGTAATATGCGTAACACCGAAGAGGGTATGATACGATAGTCCAAAGGGCAATTTGTATATCGCATAAGTCTAGGTAATGTTTGCAGAACATGGAACAATGGAAGTGCAAATGTGAGCCTGCCTATCTGAGAACCTGCAATAAAAAAAAAATGGCTAAAGTTGTAACAGATTTCCGATAAAGAGAAAATAAGAGAAGATAAATTAATTTAAATTTGACGAGTCGAGCTTTACTTAAATTTCCTTGTCTCGTCTATGATTTTCATTTTTAATGGCGGCCAATATGGATGTTGCATGATGAACTATTGACAGTAATATTGCGGAGGGTCGGATTCCAACTGTTTCATGATAGTGTGTTCAGTTGTCACTAGTAAGAGCATAACTAATTTATTTTAGGAAGGACATGAAGTTAGTGGGGATGGAAGGTAGTGACAGATACTTTGAAACATTTGTGAACCATGGTAGAGTGATGCTTGCGAGTTCTAGGAGTCTGCAGTAGAATTGTAGATCACGAAAGTTTTGAGTGCAAGATGCATATCACGAAACAAGAAGTAGCAGAGTTCGAAACCACCAACCCAGTAACCGCGGCCATAAAATTGGCTAAGTATGGAAAGGAACATCGACTGGTTAGATTCGTCATGTGAGGATATAGATGGAGATGAAGATATGTCAGCCCACCAACGCTGAAACCTATGATCATAGAAAGGAGACTAAGTATATAACCAGAAAGCGATAATACACGGGAATAATAAAAGGGAAAAAGGGCTGAGGAGACCGCGGTGGAATTGTAGTTCACAGAAATTTTGAGTGCAATATGTATATCACGAAACAATAAGAAACAGAGTTCGAAAGGGCCAACCTGAAATAGTGACTAAGAATTGGAGATTTCGTGAACACGTCAATTTGAGGATCCAAAATAGGCTAACAAGGTCTCCCCAGAAGATGTGAGGCCTTGACAGTCAAATTGTATCACTCAGGACATTTGAATGCATAATCTGTAACACGAAAGAGGGGACAATGTCAGAATCCGGTAGTCAATTTGTATATTGCGGAGGGTTGGATGCCAACTTTTTCATACCAGTGTGTCCAATGGTCACTAGTAAGAGCATAACTAATGTATATTCGGAAGGACAGGAAGTTAGTGGGGATGGAAGGAAGCGACATATACTTTGAAACATTTTTGAGCCATGGTAGAGTGAATCTTGTGAGTTTGAGGAGTCTGAAGTGGAATTTTAGATCATGAAAGTTTTGAGTGCAAGATGTATATCACGGAACAAGAAGAAGAAGAGTTCGAAAGCGCCAACCCAGAAACCGCGACCATACAATTGGCTAAGTATGGAAAGGAATAGCGGTCGGTCAGATTCATCATGTGAGGATATAGATGGAGAGGAAGATATGTCAGCCCGCCAACGCTGGAACCCGCGATCGTAGAAAGGAAACTAAGTATATAACCAGAAAGCGATAATACACGGGAATAAGAAAAGGGAAGAAGGACTAAGGAGTCCACGGTGAAATTGTAGTTCATGAAAATTTTGAGTGCAAGATGTATATCACGAGACAATAAGCAGCAGAGTTCGAAAGCGCCAAGCAGAAACAATGACTAAGAATTGGAGATTTCGTGAACTCGTCAACACGAGGATCCAAAATAGGATGACAAGGTCTCCCCATAAGATGTCAGGCCCCGATGGTTAAATTGTATTGCTCGGAACATTTAAATGCATAATCTGTAACACGGAAGATGGGACGATGTCGGAATCCGATAATGAATTTGTATATTGCGGAGGGTCGGATGTCAATTGTTTCATACTAGTGTGTTCAGTTGTCACTAGTAAGAGCATAACTAATGTATATTAGGAAGGACAGGAGGTTAGTGGGGATGGAAGGCAGCGACAGATACTTTGAAATATTTGTGAACCATGGTAGAGTGAAGCTTGCGAGTTCGAGGAGTCCGTGGTGGAATTGTAGATCACAGAAGTTTTGAGTGAAATATGTATATTACAGAACAAGAAACAACAGAGTTTGAAAGTGCCAACCCGGCAACCGCGGCCATAAAATTTTCTAAGTATGGAAAGGAACAACGGTCGGTTGGATTCGTCATGTGAGGATATACATGGAGATGAAGATATGTCAGCCCGCAAACGCTGGAACCCACGATCATAGAAAGGCGACTAAGTATATAATAAGAAAGCGATAATACAGGGAAAGAAGAAAAGGGAAAAAGGGTTAAGGAGTCCGTGGTGGAATTATAAATCACGAAAATTTTGAGTACAAGATGTATATCACAGAACAAGAAGCAACAGAGTTCGAAAGTGCCAACCTGACAACCACGGGCATAAAATTGGCCGAGTATGGAAAATAACAGTTGTCGGTCAGATTCGTCATGTGAGGATATAGATGGAGATGAAGATATGTCAGCGCGCCAATGTTGAAACCCACGATCATATAAATGCGACTAAGTATATAACGAGAAAGTGATAATACACAGGAAGAAGACAAGGGAAAAAATGATAAGTATCTCACAGAAGAACATCTATTGTTCGTTTATTAATGCCAATCCTTTCGAACCCCTGGTAAGCTCTCACTAGTAAAGGCATAAATTGCATATCACGAAAGTTCTTTGGTTGCACGATGTATATGATGGAACAGGGGACATAAGTGTTGGATACCACAAACCCAGGACCCAGTGATCAGATAATTGGCTAAGTATTGAAAGGGATCACGATCAGTCGGGATCATGGTGTGAAGATATAGATAAAGAGTTTCCAATTTGTGAATCCATGAGGTC
>ML785428.1:56043-69355 GCA_009831015.1 Picea engelmannii
CCGGGCACTGTTTGCAACTTGCAAAAGATTCGAAACACAATTTTGAGGTCGTCAATCTGGGAACCCACAATCGAAAAAGTGTTCAAGAATGGAACACGGAAATGATGGGCGGGACTTTTTTTCCCTAATATATTGAAATTTGTAATAGCTTTGCCACTACTTGGAAAGATCTTCTTTGCATGTTTCTAGACAAGTTCTGTAGGGATGGTTGGTTCTCGAGACTTTTTCTTATTAATCATGATCTCTACAGTTGTTGCATGATGTTGTTTTAGCAACCCGGCAACTGCAAGCATAAAATTGGTTAAGTATGGAAAGGAACATCGGTTGGTCGGATTCGTGATGTGAGGATATAGATGGAGATGAAGATATGTCAGCCCGCCAATGCTAGAAACCGCAATCATAGAAAGGTGACTAAGTATATAACTAGAAAGACAAGGGAAAAAGGGCTAAGTATCTCACACAAGAAAATCTACTATTCATTTCTTAATGTCAATCCTTTCAAACCCCTTGTGAGTTCTCGCTAGCAAAGGCATAAATTGCAGATGACGAAATTTCTTTGGGTGCAAGATGTATAAGACGGAACAGGGGACATAAGTGTTGGATACCACAAACCCGGGACCCGGCTATCAGATAATTGGCTAAGTATTGAAAGGGACCACAGTCGGTCAGGCTCATGGTGTCAAGATATAGATAAAGAGTTGGCAATTTTTTAATCCATGAGGTCGTGATCATATAGCTGCGACTAAATATAGAACTACAAAGGGATAATAGAGGGGGGGAAAGAGAAAAATTTAGAGTTTTAATACATTCCTACGCACAAATTGTATATTGCGGAACTCTGGGCACTGTTTGCAACTCGCAGAAGATTCTAAACACAATTTTGAGGCCGTCAATCTGGGAATCCGCAATCGAAAAAGTGTCCAAGTATGGAACACAGAAATGCTAGCCGGGACTTGTTTTCGCTAATATATTGAAATTTGTAATAGTTTCGCCATTACCTAGAAATATCTTCTTTGCATGTTTCTGGACAAGTTCTGTAGGGTTGGTTCTCGAGACTTTTTCTTATTAATGACGATATTTACGGGTGTTTCATGATGTCATTTTAGTATTAAACCCTTGGTGTTGAATATCTGGAAAGAAGTACGAGGATGGGTAGAACAAGAAACAGTAACTAGGAGATGCAGATTTCGTGAACCCGCCAATGTGAGGATCCAAAATAGGGTGACAAGGTTTCCCCAGAAAACGTGAGGCCCTGACGGCCAAATTGTATAGATTGGAAAATTTGAATGCATAATGTTTAACACGGAAGAGGGGATGATGTCAAAGTCCGGTAGTCAATTTGTATATGGAGGAGGACCGGGTGCCAATTCTTTCGTACCACTGTGTTCAATTGTCACTAGTAAGAGCATAGTTAATGTATATTAGGAAAGACGCGAAGTTGGTGGGGATGGAAGGCAGCGAAAGATACTTTGAGCTAGGTTAATGTATATGAGGATCTCACGGTGGAATTGTAGATCAAAAAATCTTTGAGTGCAAGATGTATTTCACGGAATAATAAGCAACCAAGTTTGTAAGCACCAACCCGACAATCGGGGCCATAAAATTGGCCAAGTATGGAAAGGAACAAAGGTCGGTCGGATTCTTCATGTGAGGATATAGATGGATATGAAGATATGATAGCCCACCAACCCTGGAACCGAATATCATAGAAAGGCGACTAAGTATATAACCAAAAAGAGATAATGGACAGGAAGAAGAAAAGGCAAGTTCGTATGCGCCAACCCAACAACTGCGGCCATAAATTGACTAAGTATGGAAAGGAACAATGGTCGGTCGGATTCATCATGTGAGGATATAGATGGAGATGAAGATATGTCAGTCTTCCAACCCTACAACCCACGATCATAGAAAGGCGACTAAGTATATAACCAGAAAGCGATAACGGATGAGAAGAAGAAAAGGGGAAAAGGGCTAAGTATCTAACAATAGAAAATCCATTTTTTTCGTTTATTAATGCTAATGTTTTCAACAAGTTTTTATATTTATTCCAATAGTACTCATATTAGTATATATGCATGGATATTATCAAATAGAAGAAGCTGCAATATATGCAAGATATTGAACAGGAACATGGCATCAACACTTTAGTTGCCTTGTTGTAAGTCATTAATTCATTCTATTTACGGGACCCAAAGAATGAAAGCAGGATGGGTCCTCCAATTTCTTTCTTTAAGGAACATGGTTATGTGTAGAATAGACCAATCAGTCTTACTAATTCTCTTGAAAAAAAGAAGTATGGCCTATGACAGATTATTCTTCCATGTAAAATGTAAGGAATGAACAGAATGGCCTTTATTTAAATTGAAGTACTGGGGAGCAGAAAGAAAAGCTTGTCGTCCATGTTTAACGAAACATGGGAAAAAGGTACAAAATAAAATGAAAAGAAATACCAGAGATTGGAAAACACCATAAGAAAAAAAAAACCACAAATATTCTATATTGAAATAAGATGGGTTACAAAATATAGCTGAGATTATTTGCCACAATGATTGTGATTTGGCTTGTCGTCGACCAATAAAAAATATGTACAATAATGAAGCTTCTTGACAGTCTTCTTGACAATCAAATCCTTGAATCATAAAAAACAACGAGTTGAATATCAATTTCAGGTCTTGGACTTAATTAGTGCTGCCAACTAGATCTATCCTAGTTTTTTGAATAGTTTCTCTTCTAGATATGGCCTGCTTGCATTGGCTAGTTATTCAACATTCCATTCTTTGTTAAGTATTAATTTCCCTCTGTCGTCGAAAACTTGGGGTTTAAGGTGCCTTCCCTGAAATGTTCTTGACCATTGACATCCGAGACAACTTAGAAATGTGATTCAAGCCCAATTCAAAGTCGAGGGAGTCGTTTTATGTGATGTCAGATATGGGGGAAACAAATCATGTTAGGAAACAAAAGCCGAGATAGGAAAAAAATTCAAGTATGTTGTGAATGCTATTCTCCCTGTATTCGATCATTTGTTTGGTTGAAAAGCCTGCCTAAAGATTTGTATGTTGAAATTCTTTGTTTTATTACAGTAAATTGGAAGGAACGTCCAAGCCATCTAGAAAATGTTCTTCTGTTGAAGTACATGACTTATTCTGGAAGCACAGGTCTGGCAAGTGTATCAAATGATGCAAATCGCATCAGAATATATTTTTCATCATAGGGGTGGCAGACATGGCGGCCCACATAAAGGTATGAAATGTTCGAAGGCGACGCCAAATATTACTCCATGCCCAAATACACTCAGGAGGAAATTATAAAATTGGATACCAACCAACGTGAGAAACTGTATGGGCATTTGAATCAATATTCTGAAATTACAAAACATTTTATGCCAAAGTTGTAACAGAATTGATAGACAGTCAGTTTCTATGGAAAATAGTGTTGACCAACCTCTGGACGAAGAAAGAGACTTGACATAAAATCACCTTTAGGCATCCACATAGGCGGTGACCCCAGGCTCCAGATAGCTTCGGCCTTGGACATTGACATTGGTGGTGGAAATGGGAACAATGCTATTGACTACACTGCGAAAATGTGGTGAACAAGCAAGGATGCCATTGTCAAAGTACTTAAACTACAGGATTGTCATACCTGCAAAGAACATCGACTTTAGTGTTGCTTTCCCATGAAATATACAATTTTGGTTTGAGTCCATAAATCTTTGGACGTTGGGTGTCTTGTGCAATAATGACCTTGACATTAGGCACATGCCAGACATCTATTATCTGACATTGCAGTGTTAATGCAATTGTCATAGTGGACGACGGCTCAATTGCATTAGCACAAACAATATTAATTTTGTTATTACTTAACATCCTTGAAGGACATGAAGTGTGGCAGGCCTTTTTACGTACACAACAATGAAAAATACTCTCGAAGCATGCAAGAATAAAGAAAAAATCACACATAGTAATCATACATAGTAATATGCTAGAGAATGTATTAGAAGGACAAACTTTGAATATGATAACATATCAAACATTGGTATTTTTTATTTTTTTTTATCAAATATCGTATAAACTGCAACAGAGAAATGCATTTTCCCCATTCGACACAAGGAAAACATCATGAAGATTGACATTAGGTTGAAATAGATCTGGAAACACACCACTACATTAAGGTATCCTCTAAAGAATGAAATAAGACATTTACATGAAGATGGTAGTAAAAGGTGATTTTCAGAAACCAAAGCATCACCTGAACACAAGAAACCTCTTGAAGAAGGTGGTAGTATAAAGTAATCCTCAGAAAATGTTGTAGATTCCATAATCCAGTTATATGCGCAGGAGTAGTAAAATAAGAGATGTGTAGTACCGATAGACAATTGATTGTATGTGGAGTCTGTAACTACATCTAGAGGACAGTGAACAAACTTTGAAAAAGAACATGACTTTCTGGCAAGTCTATTACCACACCTAGAAGTAGCTCAACAAACTTTGAAATAGAAACTTATGTAGTTTTAGTATGTTGTTTTATCCACCCACATAGTTTATGTTACCATATTTTGGGTACATTCGTGAATGGAGTAATATTTCGCATCATTTCCGAACATCACAAACCATTTTGCATGCCACGGTAAGTGTGACTCCCCTAATGAAGACAAATTCTTGTGTTCTCTGTAGAATTCGATACACTTGCCAAATCTGTGTTGTTGGAAGAAACAATATACTTCAACGAAGGATTTTTTTGCACGTGACCTGAAAATCCATTTCAACTCCCAGGAAGAAAACAAAGAAGATCAACAAAAAAATCTCCAGGCATGATTTTCAAATAACCAAAGCATCGAATATAGGGGGAACACCAACCAGAAGATACTTCCCCCCCCCGCGCCCCCCCCTTTTTGTCTGAGTTTATGTTGGATAACAGAGTTTGTTTTTGGCTCAAATCTCACGTCACATAAAACCAGACTATCTTCTTTCATTTGGGCCTCAATGGCATCTCTAAGTTGTCTTACATGTCCATGACCAAGAACATTAGAACGAAGGCACCCTAAAGCCCAACTCTTTGATGATAGAGAGAAATGGAAATAAGTATTTAAAAGCAACGCTGGAGGATGACAGTATGATATTCCATAGATTGTGTGTTAATTTTTCTTAATGACAGATGTTCTCGATCTTTTCTCTTATTAATGCCAATCTTTTCGAATATGTGCATTGAATAGTGACTAATAGCACGTATTGACATTCCCATATCCAAGAAGATTCTCAAATCTGACAACATCTAACATATGCACAGTATTAAAGAGGGACATGAAGTCAAGGCCTCTGTGGATGACATGTTCATGGATGGCAACGAGGTAGTACAATTTTGCACTGTTACTACGATGAAGCCTCTAAAAAACTAAAAGAGCCAATTTTTTTTTTGCAAATTCAAAATGTTGCCTGTCTATGCGTTTTAATAGGAGATGTCCTCGAGCTTTCCTCTTATTAAGGCCAATATTTTTGAACATGTCTAGTCGATTGTCACTTTTGAAAGCATAATTAATCTCCATTGAGAAGGGTGGAAGGTAGCGGGGATGGAGGGGAGTGACAAATGATTTTAAAATTTTCTGAACCTGGGAAGGTATGAAGCCGCGAAACTTTGAAAATCAACTAAGTATTGAAAGGTAGGTCGAATAGACAAACTCATCATAGGCAGAGGCAGGGCTGCGAGTTCGAGGAGTGTGGGGTCGAATTGTAAAGCACGAAAGTTGTGGGTGCAAGATGTATACATCGAACACAAGTTACCATAGTTTGATAACACCTATCCGTGAAGTCGCATTCATAAAATTGGCTAAGTATGCAACCGAACAACGGTCAATCAGAATCGTGATGCGAAGATATAGATGGAGATAAAAAATTTCCATTTTGTCACGCCGAGAACCCACGAGCACAGAAACATGAGAAAGTATAGAACCAGAAACGCATAATAGGGTGGAAGAACAAAAGGTAAAAAATGAGAAAGTTTACAAGAGGAAAAAAAAAGGAGAGAATAACTATATCGCTCAGACAACAACACTTACTCTCATAACTATGAAACCATAGTAAGACATAAACCATGGAAAAAGCATCACCAACTATGAAATATAATTGGAGCCCAACAAACTCTGGTTGAAGCCATAAGAGATGCAATTTACATCGATTGCAAAATTTTGTATGTTATGTTATCTCAATAGTATTTTATGCTGAGCCAACTGCAAAACAATGTAACAACAGATCCAACTGTAGGTGCAGCACCCCAACATTGCAAACCTTATGCAAACAAGAACAAGAAGCAAATAACAACCCAGCTAAGAAGCACCAAAAGGCCCAACTGTATCCGTAGGGCCCGAACCCTACAAAGTCGAATCAAACAATAATAAACAGAATCCAGCGAAAAAAGAAGCAAGCACCAACCAGTCGACCAGGAATGTCGCAGTTCCAATCGCGGTTGCAGAACCCCAAACGTGAAAACTGCAACAAAACGAACAAGCAAACAAGACCAACAACACTAGGCAAATAATAAATCAGTGGAGATGCAAGAAGAAAGCATGAACCAGTGAACCAACAACACCGCTGAAGTACAATATTGCCCAAATTGACTGTAGAGAACATTGCATATACAAGCAGCAAATAACAACCCAGTTAAGAAGCACCAAAAGGCCGAACTGCAGTCGTAGGACCCGAACCCTGCAAAGTCGAATCAAACAACAATAAACAACATCCATAGAACAAAGAAACAAGCACCAACCAGTCGACCAGGAATTTCGTAGTTGCAATCGCAGCTGCAGAACCCCAAACGTGCAAACAGCAACAAGACAAGCAGGCAAACAAAAACAACAACAATAGGAAAATAAGAAATCAATGAAGATACAAGAAGCAAGCATGAACCAGTGAACCAACAATACCGTTGAAGTACAATATTGCCCAAATTGACTACAGAGAACATTGTATATAAAAAAAACGGAAGAAAATGTATTGTAACAAGCCTGCTAAGTAAACATTCAACACTGCGAAGCCTGTTAGGCAAACATTTAAGTCTGTTAGAAATGGTATGTAAACATTTAAGAAAGAATGCATTGTGGTAGGTCTTTGACATACCAAAAATAAAATTATTATAATTTATGTAACAATAGTTCGAACAGTAGAGAATGTATTCGAAGGACAGACTTTGGATATGCTATCATATCAAACATTGGGATAAATTTAGCTAGCAGAAAATGCTAAGACAATCATTCAAAATAATGCTAGCATTAATCCACCTTCAAGCAATGCATAAGAAATATATATGATTCAAAAATATTGTAGATGATCAAAATGTTTGGATATGGTAACATATAGAACATTGGTAATAGCAAAGCCGACAATAAGACCTCCAATCTATTATCCAATCAGATCATTACATATATGGTACTTTTTATTATATAAAAACCAATGTTTTTAGTTCTCTAGCTCCAACAATAGATATTATGCAAATATTTGTGGTCAAAAGACAAACTAATACGAGGTCAATGAATTATTGATCGCTATAATCCCTCTATTGCCTACCACAGGGACTAATAATGTGGAAGATTAAGGCATTAGTGTTCACCCCAATATTACTATTAATTTTAACTTTCCTTGTAATATAATTTTATTAAATATATTTTTAAAAAGTGCATAAAAAGTACTATTATATAACTTTTTTAAGACACAACTTTAAAGTGAAATATAAAACGAGTGAATTTTGAAACATAATTGTTTTTGAAACATAATAGTTTTTTTTCAATTTCTAGCTTCCCAAACTAAAGGTTCCAAGCATAAAATCTATCTTTCTATCTATCACTTCAAAGTGCCAAGCATAGTGTGAAAATGTTGCACAGTGGATAATGTTTATCTTTAATCTAGATCTTAACATAGAAAATGTAAAAGTAGATACTTATTTTGTGGCTTCTTAAAATAGTTTCTATATTTATAAAATCTCATCTTTCTTTTTCCCATATACATGTTTTTATTGCTTACATAAAATAACCATAGTATACCCATTTATATTTATAAAATCTTCCCTCATTTTCCCATATTTTGTTTATTTACATCAAATAACCATATTCACCTTTATCATTATAAAATCTCCCCTCATTTTCCCATATTTTGTTTATTTACATCAAATAACCATATTATATTCACCTTTATCATTTGACTCAACTATTTATTTTAAGTTAGTAGCTTTTAATTATATCTTGTAAAGTTTATCCAAAATGGACTCTCCATGAAGTGTTTTTGATATAGTTATAATAATTGAGTAATGTACACCTTTATCATTTGACTGGACTATTTATTTTAAGTTAGTAGCTTTTAATTATGTCTGGTAAAGTTTATTCAAAATGGACTCTCCATGAAGTGTTTTTAATATAGTTATAATATAATAATTGAATCATGTAGAATGGAATTATTTTAGAATTTTACCTTATTCATGGTTAACAAGACGAGATTATTTTAGAATTTGAAGAAGTAATAGTTTTTAATTATGTCTTGTAAAGTTGATCCAAAATGGACTTAGTGTTTTTGATATAGTTATAATAATTGAGTCATGTAGAATGGAATTATTTTAGAATTTTAACTTATTCATGGTTAACCACACGAGATTATATTAGAATTTTAACTTCTTCATAGTTAACAATTTGGAGTTTTGTTGAATAGGATATAAAGCTTAAAATTAGATTGATTTGAACTCTTGATCTATGAAAAGATCAAAGGTATCAACTCCTTCAAAGGTGTCACTTTATTTTAAAACATATTAAAAAAATCATTTAATTTTGAATTTTTTAAAAGTGTTGTGGAAAAAATTCCATGTTATTGTATTGTAGATTTTTTTTATGGAAAAATAAAAAATGTCATCATTCTTCATATAATATTTTGATTTTGTCATGACCAATTCCATATATTTTTATTTTAATTTTTTATAAAACAATTACTTATTAATATATCAATTCTATAATTTATTAATATATCAATTCTATAATTGTTTATTTTATTATGTCTTCATATTTTTTCACTTTCCTAATTTCTACATTCAATGTAAAACTTATGTGTTTTTCTATTTTTATCTTAAGGAGTAGCCACTTTGTTATATATTTAATCCTTATATGAGAATTACTATTATTTTTAATACTTCAATTAATTATATATGGATTGTAATATAATTTATTCAAATTTTATAATGTTTTCAAATAATATATTATTAAAATGTTTTTTTTTTTTTTTTTTAATTTCATATAGCATTTAATTATTTTTTGATTGGATGAAAAGAAGGTGATGTAATATGATAAGCATTGTGTACTTGGTTTTGAAAAGTTTTGAGTGGACACTTCACCCTTCCTCAAAGATAACAAGAAGTTCATATGTTTTCTCATTCCCAAAACACAAAAATATTAATTTTTTCATTCAAAGAAATCTCATTGTTATTGTATTATTCAATAAAGTTAATGACCTTAAGAGATTTCAAGAGAAAGTACTTTTTATTTTCATCCCTCTTACTCTCATAGTCATTTTAGGAATTGTCCAATACTCTATGTCATTATGGAACTATTCTTATTTTACCAATGTTGATTTTCTTATTTAAGTTAGTTAAAACAAAGATATGTTTTGATCTTTTAGATTATAGTTGATCACCTTCATGTAATATCTTAATTTTCTCCTATTCTCTTATTCTTTATCAAAACACAATTTCTCCTTAAATTTAGATGTAATAATGTTTTTAATATTATTGTTATTCTGCTAAGTGACATCTTACTCGATACCCCAATGATTTAGCCAAAACTTAATCTTTATGCCAACCTAACTTATATGACAAGTGGTTTTGAGTGGATTTTGAAACAACCTAAAAAACCTTTTGAGTTTTTTTTAATGGTATTTTATACATTAAATACTTAATCTTAATCTTGGAAATTACAAATTTTTAGTTATCTTTTAATATATAATTTCACTATTTGAAAATTAAATACGTATGAGTATTCAATCATCATTATATATTCATGCCGAAAGGCGTACACCTATTGACAATGGGCACAATTAATGATCTTTTAACCTTATTTAACCTTAAACCCTAATCTGATGGCTATGCATTGAAGATGCTGGCATATTCTTAGTCATCCTCCAAAAACAATGGGTCAGATTTATTGTTCATAACTTTCTTGCATTTATCAAGGCATCCGTTAACATGTTTACTTTTTAACATTTACTTAATCACATTAAAAAATTACTGTAAGGATATGTAATTGCCACGTTTAAATGATTAAGTAGGATTAATATTACCATGCTTCAATAGACGACGGTTGTTCTTAACTGGATTACACACGTTTTTTATGCGACCAGATACGCTGGGTTGGGCGTTCATCGCAGAGTCTGATCTTCGATTCTCCCGAGAATATCATCGGATTTCTCGTCCTTTTAAAATTAATTTGACCCCAGTGGTCTGTGTTTGCAACTATGTTATGGCCACGTTTGAATGGCATGTGAAGCCTGCCATGTGTAGACGTGAAGGTAATGCGCTTCCCACCCAAAATCATATACCTGCAACTGCAGCATGCATACCATTGTTGTGCAGTGATTTAGCACGTGGATTGCAGCAAGAGCAAGACACCATCAAGTAGAAAAAAATTTCTGAGATCAACAAAGACATTAGAGTGGAAATGAGCAGGAACGAGCGAAGCATCAAGTAGGAGCTATTAACGCCTTGAAACAACCCCACCAGAATAATGCCTTCTGAGTGATAAATGAGGCCCACCATGGCCAAAAATATCCACTTACTGTGTCCTTATAATAAATGAAATTTTAAACTCCTGTGCAAAAGTACGAATCGAACCCCAAAATTTCCTGCTAAACCCTTGCAGTCTCAAATCTTTAACATAAAAGATGCAATCAAGTTACCTATGAGATGAACAACGATCTGATTTGAGAACGAATACTGATATAATCTAAGAATACCGTCTGAGAATAAATTACGATTTGATCTGAGCATGCCCATAGCTTCTTTATGCATTGTAGTTGTTTTTACGTTTGCTTCATTTTCTTTACAGAGAAGATAATTTATATGTCTTGTTTTCCTGTTCCAGATTTTGCAAATACACATGCTGCGGGCATCAATTATGGACTGGTAGCAAACAACATCTCCAATCATTGTAGCTACTGAAGCGCATAAACGTGGGTTACATGAAGATATACGACTCAGCTCTTCAAGTTGCATGAAGATATAACATAGTTGCAAACACAAACCATTGGGGTCAAATTAATTTTAAAAGGACGAGAAATCCGATGATATTCTTGGGAGAATCAAAGATCAGACTCTGCGATGAACGCCCAACCCAGCGTATCTGGTCACATCGAAAACGTGTGTAATCCAGCGAAGAACAGTCGTCGTCTATTGAAACGTGGCAATTACATATTACCACACACGGATTACCAAAGACATTTTATATTGGGGACACGCGTTCTTAGCCGATATCTTTCGACGTTCTCAGCCGCGAGTTAGCGGCTGTGCTAGTATTATATTCAATCATAATTATATATTATTATATTGATATAGTTAAAATGAAATTTAATAATTATGTATTATTATATTCAATCATAATTATATATTATTATATTGACAGTTAAAATAATTAATAATAATAATGTAATATGAATACTTTTATTTTAATTTATAAACCTATATAATAAATTTTAAAATAAATTTATGATTTATTTTAAAATTAAATTTTTATATTTATTTAATGTATTGAAGGAGATAAAAATTATTGAGGATCACATTGCAACACCAAACACTTCTAGAAAAGAGAGAGAATGAATGATCTAAATTAGATGTGTGTGTTAATATACAAGAATGAAGGTTTATTTATACAATGAAATAAGTCAAGTGATAGCTATCACAACTAGGCAAATAATATCACATATGTGAGCTTACAGCTCACAAAGTTAATCTATATTTGATACGGATTATTTTCGACACGAAATGAGAGCGGAGATATACTAAATAAATGCACAGAGATATCGTGTATATCCAATAATATAACAGAAATATATCAGAGATGCAACCATAAACACAAAGATACAGTAATACACAATTTCTATTAATAAAATAAATGTACAAAGACTATAAAAATACAGAGTGAAAGACTCGCTAGAATGGTGGCAGCTTATCTCTGAGAAGAGATGTGACGGCTACTCACATTCGCAAGAAGATGATTACAATGAGGCTCGGAAGGCCTTTTTACAATAGACGGGAATGCCAAAAGTCCTAGACATCCAAAAACCTAACCCTAGGAGATGAAGCGCCAAAAGTCATGTAGGCCCCGTTTGGGTAAGTTAGTACATCAACTTCTCGGGGTCATAACTTTTGCATACGATCTCCGTTTTAGGCGTGTGATAGCTCGTTGGAAAGGAATCATCAAGGAGATTCATTTTGGGGGATCAATCATGCCTTTGGCTATCATTGAGAACCTCGATCTCGAAAAACCTTCATATAGGCCCTCAAAATGGCCTCGGAAGTTAAAACCTGCTAAAAATAGTAAATTGCCAAAATTGCCAGAAAGTCGTTTTGAGCCATTTGGAAAAGGTGGGTGGCCACCGATATCCACCTGGATCAATCCTCCCTCCTTAGGAATAAATGGTCTCCATTGCATTGAGTTCCCAAGGGAGAGGGAAAAGCATTTGTTGAATCTACATCTTGGTGAGTTGTTTGTCTTGTTGGAGACGCCGCACTACTCAGTTTGTGGAAGACTATCATGTACCTTTGCATTTTGCTGCAGCCTTTTCGACCTGCTTCTATAGGATAGAAGGTGCTTGGGGCGAGGCTGTAGTGGTTGCGGATTTAAGCACCAGAAGCACACTTAAATTTCTGCTCAATTTTAACAACATATCGATAAGCAGCACCAAGTGATGAGATGTCCAAAAAATCCATTTCAGTTTGGATGTATTTGTGTAGAGCCCCACGGTATTTCAGAACCAAATGTCGCTCAGAGTCTTTGATACCCAGCTTGGTGCGCAAGGTATGGAAGGTATTGGTGAACTCTGGAACTGTTTGGCCCCTGTCTTGCCACAGTGTGGTCCATCTCATGTACTGGTCCTCATAGTTGCCAACAGGGTAATACTGTTCTTTTACTGCATCCACAAAAAAATCCCAACTGGGATCGGCCCCATATATTCCAGACTCCTCTGTGGAACTTTGCTCCCAGTAAGTTTCCCACCAATGTTTGACATGGGGGAGAGCCTTAAGGAGTGCGAAGGTGATCTTTTCCTTGTCTGAAAAATTATGAACAGAGAAATAA
>ML785428.1:69405-90233 GCA_009831015.1 Picea engelmannii
TTGGGTGTGCGAGAGCGATTGTCTTCAAGAGAGACAAGCTCGAGACCCAACTTGCTATACTCGGACCTCGTCGGGGACATGCACTAAAAAAAATGATCAAGAGCAGCCTGCTCTGATACCACTGATCCGGATTATTTTCGGCATGAAATGAGATCGGAGATATAATAAAGAAATGCACAGAGATATTGTAGATATTCAATAATATCATAGAAATGTATCAGAGATGCAACCATAAACACATATATACAGTAATACATGATTTCTATTAATCAAAGAAATGTACAGAGACTGTAAAAATACAGAGTGAAAGACTCGCTATAATGGTGGCAGCTTATCTTTGAGAAGATGTGACGGCTACTCGCATTCGCAAGAAGATGATTACAATGAGACTCGGAAGGCCTTTTTACAATATACGAGAATTCCAAAATTCCTAGAAATCCCAAAACCTAACCCTAGGAGATGAAGCGCCAAAAGTCATGTGGGCCCCGTTTGGGTAAGTTAGTACATCAACTTCCCGGGGTCATAACTTTTGCATACGATCTCCGTTTTAGGTGTGTTATAGCTCGTTGGAAAGGTATCATCGAGGAGATTCATTTTGGGGGCTCAATATTCCTTCAACTATCATTGAGAACCTCGATCTTGAAAAACCTTCATTTAGGCCCTCAAAATGGCCCCGGAAGTTAAAACCTGCTAAAAATAGTAAATTGCCAAAATTGCCAGAAAGCCATTTTGAGCCATTTGGAAAAGGTGGGTGGCCACCGATATCCACCTAGATCAATATTGGAACTCTAACAGTCCCCCCATAAGTGAAACAAGGAGAAAAAACCAAAAAACAAAAATAATGAGTCCCGAAAACAAGACCTGATAAGGTACCCATATACAAATCTCATAAATGGAGCAAAGGAGAAAAACCCATAGGAAAAAACTCCTTCCCAAAAGAGAGAATACATCATAAAAATGAAAAAGTGAAAAATTGAAGTAGGAGGACTCAAGATGACCCCCCAAGGACAACTTGCCTCACCCCTAGCATCGATCGTAACTGAAGAAAATGAGGGGATGCCAAAGGTTTAGTGAAGATGTCAGCAACGCGCTCTTTAGTACACAAGTACTCCAAGAGAATAACATCATCATGGATGAGTTGTCGAATGAAGTGGATGTAAATATCAATGTGCTTGGTCCTTTGATGCTCAATTGGGTTGCAAGAGATGTGGATGACACTCTAATTATCACACCAAAGAGTAGTGGGATGATCCTATGAAATTCCAAACTCTGTCCATAGTTGTCGAATCCAAATGACTTCTTGACTAGCAAGCACAACAACACAATACTTAGCCTCTGTAGATGATAATGCAATTGTTGATTTCCTTTTACAAGACCAGGAAATAGGAGTAGAACCAAGGTGATAAACAAACCCTAAAGTAAACTTCCAGTCATCAAAGGAACCATCCTAGTTAGAATTTGTGAAACCCACAAGCTCGGAAGTACCAGTGGTATACTGGATACCAAATCTAGTAGTCCCTTGAATATACCTGGGAATGTGCTTAGCTTCCTTCCAGTGACTCTCATGAGGATCCCATGAGAACTGATATATAAGTCCAACTACAAAGGAGATGTCAAGACATGTATGATTCAAATACAATGGACTCCCAACTAGTTGTTGATACAACAAAATATTTACTCACGATGAAGAGTAGTTGGTAGAAAGAGTGACACTTGACAAAAAAGGAGTAGGCACAAGCTTACAATTAGCGATGCCAAAGCGGTGAAGTAAATCAAGGGAATACTATTGTTGGTAGATGGAGATCCCTTCAAAAGATTGATGAACCTGCAAATCAAGAAAGTGATGCAGAAGACCAAGATCCATCATATCAAACTGATCCATCAATCTTTGATGTACACTCTGAATCATGGATGAAGAACTCCCAATGAAAAACAAATCATCCACATACAAAACTAATATCAAAAGATTAGTTCCTTCCCTTCAAGTGTAAAATGTAGGATGTGATTGGAAATGTTGGAATCCTAAAGTGATCATAAAACTATCCATCTTCTCATAACAAGCTCAGGGAGCTTGTTTGAGACCATACAATGAACGTTGAATCCTACATACAAGGGAATAGTCCTGCACAAAACTAGGAGGTTGCTCCATGTAGATTTCCTCGTGTAAATCTCCATGCAAAAAAGTAATCTTCACATCCATCTAGTAAATTGTCCAGCCTTGAGAGGAAACAAGAGAAACAAAAATGTTGTTTTTCTTCATATGAGATGAGATATGATTGATGTATTATTACAATGATGAGTGTTCCATATATAGGGAACATATGGTGACCATCCATGAAAGGATGTGTCCCTCGGATAATCAATAACTATTTATTGTTATCCTTTACTTATTATATATAGTATTTAATAATCAATAATTATATTATAAATTATAAATTTAAGATAATGTCTTCTCGATGTTGTCCAAACACCAACACTCCCTCTCAACGAGGGAGACATTTTGTATCATGCCAAACTTGTCTCTGAAGTATACAAACTTCACCCTAGACTCATGACACTTGTATGTCAGTCTTGGGAGATGTATCTCTCCCACTTGAACCGAGGAGAAACTCCTTCT
This sequence comes from Picea engelmannii, assembly GCA_009831015.1. Classification (NCBI taxonomy): domain Eukaryota; kingdom Viridiplantae; phylum Streptophyta; class Pinopsida; order Pinales; family Pinaceae; genus Picea; species Picea engelmannii. The sequence goes on from ML785428.1 coordinate 72,023, forward strand.
GCGACTCTCCCTCTGAGCCAATTAACTCTCTCTAAGATCAAGCTCACTTTGGGTTCGCATGTAATAGCATATATCATCTTAAGTCTTTATTATTCCTTATCAAATCACCATGACAAGGACAAAGACCACACCATGATCTTTCACCACAAGTACACACCTATGAGTGAATGTTAGCCTGATGCTAACATACATGTGGAAAGCAATTTAAGCACCTCAAGTCCATATTATTCCTTGTCATGATCAAGAAAGGACTACGTATGGGCCCATTTACCACAAGTGCACCTTTAAGATAAATGTATCCTATCTCCCTTGGTCTGTAGCCCAATCTAGGAGAAAGTATACCTGATGCTTGAAACATCAGTACTCCCTCTTAGCTAGGGAGGTATATTTCCATAGTAGTACACAACTATTGTCCAGAAACACACAGTCTTCGCCAGTGGTACACATCCACCATAATAGCAAAAGGTTTGTCACACATGGCAATCCAATTTGGACTTCTAGAGGCTACTCCCTCTAAGAACACTTAGGGTCATTTCCCCATAGTGTGTGACATCGAGGTCAACTCCCTTGACACGTCCTCATGTGCTCTCCACATGGGATGTGTCCTCATGTTCTCTCCATAAGGGACGTTGGGCTATAATCCCAAATGCACTTATCCCTTATCGAATAAGTGTCTCACTTATCCCTTCTCGGATAAGTGTCCTCACAGATCAAATCAACTCAATTCACAAAGGAGTACGATCTAGAGAATGTATGTCACACATGGCACTCCCATGTGGACTTCTAGAGGCTACTCCCTCTAGAAACACCAGGGTCAACTCCCCATAGTGTGTGACGTCAAGGTCAACACCCTTGACATGTCCTCGTGTGCTCTCCACATGGGAGGTGTCCTCATGTGCTCTCCACAAGGGACATTGGGCTATCTCTTATCGGATAATTGTCCTCATAGATCAACAAATTTATCCCTTCTCGAATAATCCCAAACCCAATTATCCATTCTCGGATAAGTTTCCTCACAGATCAACTCAACTCAGTCACAGAGGAGTATGATCTGGAGAATGTCTCAGGAATATGCAAACATCAACACTCCCTCTCAGCGAGGGAGGCATTCTCTTCCATGCCAAGTCTATCACGAAAGTACTCGAACTTCGTCCCAGTAAGGGGTTTGGTAAGAATATCTGTAACTTTCTCATCTGTAGGAAGGTACTGCACCAATACTACCTTCCTCTGCACCATGTCTCCGATGAAATCCTACGAGAAGCCTCACTTCTTCCATGACTCGTGTGCTATAGTACTGAGTGCTATAGAAGTCTGTTTCCACGAATTTTGCCTAATCTCAAGCTAAAGTAACACCCTTTGGTTCCCTTTCTGTCAATTGCACTCTCTTCCTGGTCAGAATTGTATATCTTTGTAACCTCTCTTCATCTTCTGAGACATATCCAACTGTACCACACTAGTACACTCTTTGCTGCAACTTATTCTGCTCAAATCACGAGCTGGCTTAGGGTGCTTACTGCAAAGAACTATCTGGCTCTTTTTCTTGAGAGTAGGTCCTTCACTCTCTCTGTAGCTATTCCCTCTAGGATTCTGCAATTGTTCCCTCTGGGAATCTGTAACTGCTAAACACTGAGACTGAGAGTAGCTTCTCTACTATGTCAACAATTTCCCTCCTCTGGGGCTGCTCTCTATGGAACTGGATCCTCCACTCTCTTTCTGCAATTGCTTCCTCTACATCTCCTCTATCTGGAACTGAAATTGGCTCAATAACTGCTCCCTCTAGAGATGGAGGTGACTCCTCCTCTATCTCTAGAGGTAACTTAATATCTTCTCCTTCTAGATGTAGTACTGCTTCCCTCTCATGAAGTACCTATACATACACTAGAACTATTGCCATGCCTGCTTCCTCAACATCTCAAGGCTTAAATCATGCACTGGGATTGCTACAACTTCTCCCTCTAAGTCTCATATTGTATCTTCCTCCATCACAGGGTCCATCACCATAGCTTGCATTCATGTTCATTGGAAATGTCTTTGCTATTTGGCATGGTCCCATCCACGAAGGTACATTGCTCCTAGAGACTACTTGTCTCTAAGTATCATTTATGGTGATGTCACTCCATGACATCATGTTTGGAAGGTCTTTCCCCCCATGTTTGATTCTTTTCATGATCTAGATGATTCCCCTTGAGTTTTGACTTCAAAATAGATCACTCTACCTACCATGTGATCTCATTTTCCACTAACTAGCCCCCCCTTTTTGGAGACTGCACCAAAGAGAAGATTCATGGGTCTGCTATTCTTTTCTCTTTCATTGCTTGCACACTGGCCATATTGATGACATGCATAACAATATTGAGCACCCGTACCAGGGAAAGTGGCTCAAATACAATAAGACATCTTCTGATATGTCATACCTGGGAAAATGGTCCTTCAAAGAATTAAGGGTTACCGTATCAAGGATAATGACCCTTGCTGTGAGTTGTCTTGTTGCCCAATGTCTACTACAATCACTGCTGTCATGATAAACTAAATTCACTGATAGTCTCATGCAAATTTGATTGTCACAGTGAATCAACGTACGCTGAAGCATCTGACCAAATAAATCAATGGAAAGCATGATCTCAAATTTTGCGACCTCATCTCCACAACTTCAACTCTGTCAATTGGATTTCACAATCCAAAACTAATTCAAACGTTAGCAATTTATATAAATAGTGCAAAGGGGAAATATTTTAACACTCCCTCTCTCCAAGCAACTGATTTCAACGCAACAATTAGAAAACAATTTGATGCCTATGAGAATATTATCGATCCAAAACAAGCATCAACTAATGATCTTGGCCACAATCCAATCAATACAAACGATCAACCACACTCTTTGACGGTGAAATGAAAATTTACAACCCTCATCCACAAGACATGTGCAATTTTCCTCTTTTGTGCCAAGCTCTACATGCCACGAATTTTAATCCCATGTATGGAAGCAACGAGTCTTCAATTAGTCTTTACATGATGTCTTTTCCTCTGAGTGATACAGGTCATGAATTTTAGGGTGACCAGATGTGAATACACTTTAATGATTCACCACCGAACTACTCTAAGTGTTGTCAATCAAACGACGGTCCAATTTTCCAAGGATTTATCATGGCCATGCTATAGTCACGACTATACTCCAGTAATTCCATCTCTGTGACCAGAAATAAAAGGCTTTAACGCTGTCACTTTGTTGTTAATTACTACAGGATTGTGTTCTTACGTTTTTCAGGGCTCTTTAGATGAATAACTCAAGGAGATGCATATTCCATTGTAGAGACCCGTTCAGTTTAAGGTTACAACATTAGGCTTCTTTGACGCATTCATTATTTAAGATCGGTAGGGATCCCAACAGCAGATCAGACCACAGAGCTTTGATATCCATTCACAATAGGTCTAAGAAGAGAGAATACATAAAGCATCCTCGCACGGATAAACCCCTTCCCTTGGCGGAAAGCAACATGTGGGCAGTTGGAAACCGTTGGAATTTACGTTGATGGAATGATGAGTCGAATCCATACAAGTGGACGGAATTAGTAGCTCTATTGTAATCCCTTTTCCTTTTCCTTTTTCTCTTCAGTGACACCATGTATAAGCAAAGCACAACGAAATAAGTAGGTGCCACATGCACAATGTAGAGTAGGCGTCGTTGTGGCTTCTAATTTTTGACCTCTTGGATTAGGGCACAGTACATCATTGATTTAGCCACCCCATCTTGTCTTCTCGAATCATAAAACTCGTATTTTCAAACTGTAAAAGAACAGAATCCAAACAAGTAGAATTCATTTCATGTCGATACTTCTTTACAACACAACACATAGGTTGTTGTAGGTTTCAGATTCAGATACGTAATCGTTCATCCAATTCTAGAAGGTGGTGATGGTGTGGAACCCATGTATTGGGACTGTTCTTGACGTACACACAAAATTCGCTTTCTTTCATCGATCGTTTCAGTGGCCCTCATGTCATTTTGTATGTTTTTTTTTTATCCTTAAAGGGATGGATCAATGGATTCATATTATGTATACGTGTGTGGGCTTCGACAAATCCTGCTTTTATTATACAGTTTTATTTCCTTGCATTTACCTAGGCCCTCCTATGAGGGAGTGAGGCCCAGTCCTGATCTAGGCTCTCCTATGAGGGAGTGAGGTCTGCGCTGATACCATGTTGTTTTTCTTCATATGAGATGAGATATGATCGATGTATTATTACAATGATGAGTGTTTCTTTTATGGGGAACATATGGTGACCATCCATGAAAGGATGTGTTATTATCATTTAATTATTATATATAGTATTTAATAATCAATAATTCTATATTAATAATTATTAATTTGATATAATGTCTTTTCGATGTTGTCCAAACATCAACACAAAAGACTATGGAATTCATATTGGCAACATGAGAAAAATCCATGAAATAATCAATCCCTTCAACCTGTGAAAATCCCTTGGCCACTAGTCATGCCTTATGTTTGTCAATAGATCCATGTGCATCATATTTGGTTCTGTAGACCCATTTGCAACGAACTAGTTTTCATACCTTTGGAAGAGGAACAAGATCCCATGTGTGATTCTTCATCAAGGAAGAATACTCCTCTGACATCAAAGATTCCCATTCAATTTTCCCAACAACATCAAAGAATGGTTGCAGATCATCTGAAATGGAATGAGTTAAAAGAGAGATACTTATTGTCTGTGGCTATATGTTGCAAGGAGTAGGAGAAAAATAACTGAAATTTGATGGCTCATAACCATATCGATCGAGTTCCTTTTTCTATCAAAGGTTCCTCCTCAATTGTTGCTCCTGATCAAGTTGTTCCTGTGCAGGCTACTCAACTGTTATTGGTTGACTTTTGACTGGTTGTGTTTCCTCATCTATAGTTGTTTGATGTTCCTCATCTTCGTGTTCTTCAAAAACAAGATTTTCGGCATGATATGTACTGTCATGGCAATCTATGGAGAGAGTAGGGCCATATGAGTGTTTGAAATGCTGATCAAAATGGAAAATGCTATGAAAGAAGACATCATTAGTAATAGGATAAAATAACCTATATTATTTCATGTCTTCATAGTAGCCAACAAATATCATTGGTTAGTTCTTCTTCTCCATATATTTATGCTTTTCATTTGGAATTAATGCATATGTCACACTACCAAATACTCTAAAAGTAGAGACATTGGGCTTAACATGACTCCAAACTTCCTCTGGAGTCATATCCAACACTGCTTTATGAGGCATCTGATTCTGAATGTAGTTGTCACAGTTCACTTTTTTGACCCGAAAAGAAGGTGACATGTCCTTGAATTGAATCATACAATTTTCCATCTCTTTCAATGTATCGTTATTTATTTCAACAACATCATTTTGTTGAGGGGTGTAGGGAACAAAATGCTTATGCAGAATACCATGTTCTCTACAAAAATCTTTGAATTCTTCACTAACATATTCTCCCCCATTATTCGTGCACAGATTCTTGATAGAATGAGAGGAATACTCAACAAAGGCCTTGAAGGTCTTGAAGGTGGAGAATAACTCAGTCATGAACTTAAGAAAGTACACCCAAGAATGTTGTGAGAACTCATCAATGAAAGTGAGTGCATACTTAGCCCCTAAAAGTGAGCGAGTTGGAAAAATCATGACATCACTATGTACAAACTCAATAGGTGTTGTAGCATGCAAGGCTTTCCCTTTTGGAAAAGGATCTTGATGTTGTCTTCCAAGAACACACCATGGGAAAAATCCATTAGTACAAGAAACTTTAGGAAGTCCATGAACCAATTTTTATGTGCTCAACTGCTGCAAGTACTTATAGTTTAGATGCCCAAATATTTCATGCCAAAGCCTACTCAAAGAATCAACATGTGCAATGGAAGAGGAAGTTAAAAAAGGCTCAAAACCAACAATCCTATACAGTCTTGTGCTATGATCAACTGTTCCTGAGGAAACAACAATGTCAGGATTTTGCAGTTCTTAAATGACTACATCATTGGGAGAGAACACTATTGTTTTCCCATCACCAGGATGACAAATATAATAAATTGAGAGTATATTAGCAAAGATTTCAAGAACAAGAAGAACATCATTGATGCACCCTTCATCTAACTACGCAGTGAGTGATCCTAAAACATCAAGCTATGTAGAGTCTCTAACGACAATATGAGAAATGCTACAATGAGATGTTGAAGGTAGTAACTCATTTGAATGAGTCATATGATGAGATTCACTTGGATCAAATATCTAGCTATCTAACTATGCATACAAGGCCCAAGTAGATAAGGCATGCCCTTTACCTGTCAAAGAGGGTTTGGACATGGAAATTTTTTGTTGTTGCATGGATTCATTCAAAGCCTCAAGTTTCTTCCAACGTTTTTATTATGGATGCCCTTGACTACCACAAAAGTTGCAAGTTTCATCTAACTTTTTCTTCTTTGTCTTGGAGGAAGACTCACTAGACTTGGAAGATGGAGATGATTTTGGTTTCTGTTGAGGCTTGGAGGGAGTCTCACCACCTTGTGAAAAATATTTCTTCTTTTTATATGAGCATTTCTTCTTACCTTTGGAGGCATGGGCCAAAAGAGCTTGATTTGTATATCTAGAAAGAGCATTTAGGTGTTGAAGTTTTGATTGTTCTCTTGTTAGGAGATCAAAAAATAGCTCAAAAGAAGGCATTTTAAATTCATATCCTAGTGTGTCCATCGTAGAATAAAATGTAGAATAAAATACCTGATAAGGACCTTTGAAATTAGATAGAATTAGGAAAATGCACTCATCATCAGATTTATTTTTTCCACATCCTTTTTTCTCGGCGAGTAATTACCTAAACTTGGCAAGATAGTCTTCAATGGAGGCATGTTCATTAGGGACCAATGAAGACAAATCTTCTTCCAACTATAAGGCCCTAAACTCGTTGACTTTTCCAAATAATGAAGCCAACATATCCCAACTTTTCTTTGGAATATTACATCCATCAAGATGGAATAACAAACATCTGAAACATATAACCTGATCAACCCCATGGCTTCATCGAGCTTGTTTCGATAAGAAAATTTTTCCATTTCCTTGGTAAATGTGGGTTGATTCTCACCTAAATTTTTCCAAAGCCCCTTTGATTACATGAGCTATTTCATTTTAATCTTCCATGTTTGATAACTATGGGGAGTAAGGAGATAAATTTCCCTTAATTATACCATTTTATCAAATAGAGAATACAAAAAATGCCATATGTGGATATGTAATATCTAAAATATGGAAACCCTGGTATTAAAATAAAATCTCGCAAACGAATTGCAAAAAATCAATCAGAATGCCTCTATGATGAATGGATGGATCATAATCATACGTGACTGAATATTTTGTGCCTTGGAGCTGTAGAAAATCACTACATATAGATAGAGAGTTGGTGTGTAGCAAGAAACCCTCGAATGGTTGTACTATCACGTATGGTTGAGTATGGTTGAGTATTATCTACAACTTCTATCTACGTTGGTACCATCTAGGGATGGTATGTGTAAATAGGAGAGGCAATGGTGATCCCAGGTCCAAGAACCTCTGGCCCACAACAAAGCATTCCTATGACGTATGGTTGAGTATTATCTACAACTGCTATCTGTGTTGGTACCATCTAGGGATGGTATGTGTAAATAGGAGAAGCAATGGTGATCCCAGGTCCAAGACCCTCTGGCCCACAACAAATCTGAATCAAAATGTCATTTTGGGTGAAAAAATATGTCCAAACTTGATTAGAGAGATCCCTCATTCCTTAGCTTGCATATTTGAATCTCAATATGCATCCAAAGAGACAGTCACCATACTTTTGAAGCCCTAGCTTGCAGATATGAATCTTGATCAGAAGGAAATAAATTATGAAGAAAAATCGACCCTACTTGTGAGCTTGTAGAAGATAGGGAGGAAGTAAAGTGCTAGAGTGAAATCACAATCATCCACCATCGTCCAAACCTGGGCCACAGAAAGAAACCCTCAAATTTTTCATAGTCACTCTTGTTCATTCACCAGTAAACTAGAATAGAGGAAAAATGTTATGGATCACCTGAGCTACTCCATAATGGATTCAAAACAACAATCCATGTGAAGGAGGGAACCACAATCCAAACACCCTACTCTGGTTAGATGACCACCATATAAACTTTGTAGGTTTCATTGTGTTACCTTCCAGTTACTCGCAGGAGAGCGATAGATCTAATATTTGGTCAGAGAAATAGCCAGATGAACAAATCATGTCAATAGATCACACAACCAACAACTTTCTCAGAGAAAAGGAGAAGGGGTTTGCATAACTTCTCTAATACCATGAAGGAGATAAAAACTCATGAGGATCACACTGCAACACCAAACACTTCTACAAAAGAGAGAGAACAAATGATTTAAACTAGATCTGTGTGTTAGTGTACACAGATGAAGGTTTATTATACAATGAGATAAGCCCAGTGATAATTGTCACAACTAGGTAGATAAGATCACCTACATGAGCTTACATCTCACAAAGCTAATCTACATCGGAACTCTAACATATACAAGATACTTAATAAAATAATTAAAGTATGGAACATAAATTTTAAAATTAATTTATATTTTACCTTAATTTTTTTTTTTTTTTTTTATTTAATGTACAAGATACTTAATAAAATAATTAAAGTGTGTAACGATATTACTGAATCCTGGGAAAAACTATATTTTAAATTTACTCAAATCAAAATCTTTACACTTTTCCACCCAATACTATTTAACCAATCACCACATACTTAAGGGGTGCACTATGTTATGTACACATTGATTGCATGTTTGTGAGATAACATATCCACCACCTCATTACATTATATGAGTCCTTTATGATATGAATTAATATTATTTCTTATTATATATCATGGGTTACACACTTATGTCACATCAACGATAAATTATCATTAGGCTTTGTCAACTTAGTATAAATGTTGTATTGAGAGTAATGTTGTGGCAAGACTAACAAGGGCTACATGGAAACACAATCCATGTCAATTGTTAAATATATATTGTTGAGTGAAAACATATGTTGAACAATGAAACTTAATATAATTAGAAGTATGGATAATGAATTGTCTTTGTCAAAAGCTAATTCATATAATAATAAAAAATATCATTATTTTTATGTTATAGTAAAAACAATTAGCATATAACTTTGTAATAACAAGAAAGAAAAACAAATTGTTCAATGTGAAGTAAAAGTTAGTAAATAAATGAAATGTTGGATGGGGAGGTTAGCATATGTGGGAAGCAATGTAAAGTATTTGCAGTAAAAGCACTTAGCATAAAACTTTGTAAAAATAAGCAAAAAGGTAAATTGTTCAATGTGTAGTAAAGCTTGGTAAATAAATAAGTGAAATGTTCAATAAGAAACTTAGCATATGCTCTAAGTGTTGGTGCGCGGTTGTAAGACCCTAGGTTCAGTTTATTCTACCAACAAACCTTGTAGACACCGACCCTTTCGGCATCACCTGCATGAAAGTGAAGTCTCACCCAAGGCATCTATTGGGGCTGCAGGAACCAAGTTTTTGCAGGGACGAGGGGATAAGAGGCTATCATCATATTCATTCCTTCTTATCTACCTTGCACATCGTATTCTTTGTCCCTTTTACCTTGATGAATTAGTAAACTTTAATTATGCAGCACCATTGTGACATAGATTGCAACATAAACTATTCACTATACAATTCATCATTATTACGCATCAATCGACTAATAAACATATCTAGATCTAGTTATGCATAAATAGAACATCCATGAAAAATCACATAAAAATATATTTAGACACAAAATTTTAACGTTGTTCACCTAATCCTTGGGCTACATCCACAATGGTTGGCTTCTTTATTATTCTTCTTGCAATTCATCTCAAGATTGTGCATTGCGCTTACAATAGATACATCATGGTATCCCTCCCCATCCTTCCTAGCCACTCTGCAGTGCAAGCCTCTTCTCTACAAACCCTCCCTAAACCTTCAAACATAGAATCTCTCTAATTCTTAGTCTATTCTCTCAACCTCGGCCTATTATTAGCTCAACTTTCAACCACCTATTCTTCCCAACCCATTACATATTTATACATAGAATTTAGGGCTCAAAACCCTACTCAATTATCCCAAAACCCTGTGACAACTCATGATGACTCATTACAACTCATGACAACTCATTGTTCGGGTGTTCTTTTCCTACCTTTGCGCTTACATGCCACTTTTCCATTTCCGACTGTTGTTCTTCCAGCTTTTGCCCGTCTATCTACTTTTGAATGCTAGTTGTTTTCCTTCCTGCTTTTGCATGTGCCCTAAAAACTTAGTTATTTGAACTGCCTATCCAAAAGGCCCCCAATGATCACTTGTGGCTCGTCCTGAGCCACTTAATCCTATTGTGTCATGCTCCTCCATGCTTCCATGAAATTTTGGAGGCGCTTCTTTGTTGTCGCGACTTCTTTATTGACTTCTGCTTCTTGTTCCAAAATCTCTTCTATGACCTGCATAGTCAAGGTCGTGAGTTTATCCTCATTGTCATGTGCTTCTTACTTTATCGTTCTCTGCACAATTGCCAATTCCCCAATTACCTTAGTGCTTTGTCCTGCAACGATACTAATCGTTGTTGGGTAATCTTATGTTGTTCCCTTATCTGGTCTATTTCAGTGTACAACTTCCTACTTGCTAGGATGGTCACCATGCACTCAGTTGGTGAAAGTGTACTTATGTTCTTCTAATCCTTCTATGCATTTTCCTGTGCATCCCTTAATCTAGCTTCCGCAACCTTCATCTCTGGATCCTCCATCAAATTTGTCCAATATGCATGCCTTCCTCACATAACTTTGTGCATTCCTCATCTAGTCTCTTAATAATTGATACTGAGGTCATAACGATTCTTTCTCTTTGTACCTTTTCCTCAGGTGGTGTCCCTAGTGTGGTGTGTGATTCCAAGTCTTCGATCTTGGTGCGGAAGCCTTTAATGATTTCCATGATTGTTGATACTTGTTCTTCAAGAGTGGCTTCTACCACCATTGACATTTCTAGAATATCCTTATAGAGTTTATGGATGGCCTGATGTATTCAATCTTCCTGTTTCTCAACCTCATCCTTCTCCTTCAATATTCTCTTAGCCTTTTCCTCCACCTCGCTCTTCTCCTTCAATATCTTGTCATCCTTTTCCTCAGTCGTGCTCTTCTCTTATAAAGCATTTGTATGATCTTGTTGCAACTTTGTCTTCTTCGTCACTACCTTTTCCAACTCTCTTGATGATGATTCTACACAAAATTGTATCTCTTCTGCAATACCAATGTGCAAGCCTTGTAGTATTGTTGTAGGCATCTGTGAAACGACTAAGTCCAGGTGACTTAGTCGTTGCACCTACTCCTGCATCTCAGGATTTGGGAAATCAATCACATCTGGTGAGATATTCAATACTTTGTGCCATGTTTCCATCTCTAAAAAATAAGAAGTGGTGGCCCTTTCTTCCCTAGTCGGGCTTCACTACAAAAAATCCCTGTGATTAGCTCCCTTTTTTGCTTCCACTGGCTATTTTAATGCATTTTCTCCACTTTTTTGCTAAAGTCGATGCTATTTATCGGGAGGGCCCTATCTATGGCATTATTTGCACCGAGCAACACAAGTTGGCGCTAATATAGGCGCTATTAGTGCCTAGTTTAGCGCCCTATTTAACGCCCAAGTTAGCTCCCTATTTATCTCCCTATTTAGCACCCTAGTTAGTGCCCCAATTGGCGCCTAGTTTAGCTAAAGTGTAGCTTCCAATTTAGCTTCAAGTTTACCTTCCAGATTAGATTTCTTTTTATCTTCTAGTTTGGCTTCCACTTTAACTTCTAATGTGCCTAAATAGTTATATTGTTGAGTTGTTGGAGGTTAAGTGGATAGGGGCTTTGGGGATTAGGTGATTTAGGGATTTGGGGTCTATGGGTTAAGGGTTAAGGGATTATGGGTTACAATTTAAGGGATTAAGGGTCAAGGGATAATGGATTTGGGTCTTAGAGGTTAGGAAGTTTAATGGTTAATTTCTTAGGGATTATATATGGTCAAGGGATTAATGACATCCATCGACCCCGCACATAATCATTGAGATCATCCATGTCTCATTGTCATCATCCATCATTGTCATATGTAGAATCTTTGTCGAAAATCTCTCGAAATGTCATGGAACTTCCAATACACCCATCACAAATGTCTTCCATCGACCCCTCACAGTGAGCAGTGAATGGGGCCAACATTGAAATTTCTTCAATTTGTTCTTGTATGCATTGAAATTTGACATGGTTAGTCTAGACACATGCATTGACGGTATGGGAGGGTTTCAAGACTCAAGGATGTCTGATGTCCCCACATAATCTTTAAGATCTTCCATGTTTGCATCAACGTTCATAATGGACATCTCATTGTCATCATTCGTCATTTCCATCTGTAGAATCTTTGTTGGAACTCTCTTGAAATTTCATGGAACTACTAATTCACCCATCACAAATGTCATGCACCGACCCTGCATAGTGAGCAGTGAATGGGGCCAACATTGAAATTTCTTCAATTTGTGCTTGCATGCGTCAAAATTTGACATGGTTAGACTAGACATATGCTTTGACTGTATGGGAGGGTTTCAAGACTCACGGATGTTTGATGTCCCCACATAATATTTGAGATCGTCCACGTTTGCATCAATGTTCATCATGCATGTCTCATTGTCATCATTCGTCATTCCCTTCTATAGAATTGTTTTCGTAACTCTCTTGAAATGTCTTGGAACTTCCAATACACTCATCACAAATGTCTTCCACCGATCCCGCATAGTGAGAAGTGAATGGGGCCAACGTTGAAATTTTTTCAATCTGTGCCCGTATGCGTCGAAATTTGACATGGTTAGACTAGATAGTTGCCTTGATGGTATGGGAGGGTTTCAAGACTTAACAATGTTTTATGTCCCCACATAATCTTTGAGATTGTCCATGTTTGCATCAACATTCATTATAATGGATGTCTCATTGTCATCATTCGTCATTACCGTCTATAGAATCTTTGTTGAAACTCTCTTCAAATTTCATGGCACTTCTAATACACCCATCAAAAATGTCATCCTGCATTGACCTCACACAATGAGCAATGAATGGGGATAATGCTAAAATTTCTTCAAACTGTGTCTGTATGCATCGAAATTTGACATGGTTAGACTAGACACATGTCTTGATGGTATGGGAGGGTTTCAAGACTCAAGGATGTTTGATGTCCCCACATAATATTTGATATTGTCCATATTTGCATCAACGTTCATCATGCACGTCTCATTGTCATCATTTGTCATTTCCATCTATATAATCTTTGTCAAAACTCTCCTGAAATGTCATGGATCTTTCAATACACCCATTACAAATGTCATCCACCAACCCCGCACAATGAGTAGTGAATGGGGCCAATGTAGAGATTTCTTAAAATTGTTCTTGTATGCGTCAAAATTTGATGTAGTTAGACAAGACACATGCCTTGACGTTATGGGAGGGTTTAAGGACTCAAGGATGTCTGATGTCGCCACATAATATTTGAGATTGTCCATGTTTGCATCAATGTTCATTTTTGATGTATCATTGTCATCATTTGTCATTTCCATTTGTAGAATATTTGTCATAATTCTCTTGAAATTTCATGGAACTTCCAATACACCCATGACAAATGTCATCCACCAACCTCAGATAATGAGAATTGAATGGGGCCAATGTTAAAATTTCTTAAAACTGTGCCTGTATGCATCGAAATTTGATGTGGTTAGAATAGACACATGCCTTGACGGTATGGGAGGGTTTCAAGACTCAAGGATGTCTAATGTCCCCACATAATCTTTGAGATCGTCCAATACATTTTCATAAATGTTCATCGACGTATCATTGTCATCATCCGTCATTTCCATTTGTATAATCTTTGTCGGAACTCTCTTGAAATGTCATGGAACTTCCAATACACCCATCACAAATGTCTTCAACCGACCCCACATAGTGAGCAGTGAATGGGCACAATGTTGAAATTTCTTGAATATGTGCCTGTATGCGTCAAAATTTGACCTGGTTACACTAGACACATGCCTTCACGGTATGGGAGGGTTTCAAGACTCAAGGATGTCTTATGCTCCCACATAATATTTGAGATCGTCCATGTTTACATCAAAATTCATAATGGACGTCTCATTGCCATCATTCATCATTTCCATCTGTAGAATCCTTGTTGGAACTCTCTTGAAATGTCAAGGAACTTCCAATACACCCATCACAAATTTCATGCACCAACCCCACATAGTGAGCAGTGAATGGGGCCAACATTGAAATTTCTTCAATATGTGCCTGTATGCATCAAAATTTGACATGGTTAGACTAGACACATGCCATGATGGTATGGGAGGGTTTCAAGACTCAAGGATTTTTTATGTCCCCGCATAATATTTGATATCGTCCATCTTTGCATCAACGTTCATCATGCACGTCTCATTGTCATCATACGTCATTGCCATCTACAAAATATTTGTCGGAACTCTCTTGAAATGTCTTGGAACTTCCAATATACCCATCACAAATGTCATGCACCAACCCCGCACAATGAGCAGTGAATGGGGCCAACGTAGAAATTTCTTCAAATTGTTCTTGTATGCATCGAAATTTGATGTAGTTAGACAATCTACACATGCCTTGACGTTATGAGAGGATTTAAGGACTCAAGGATGTCTGATGTCCCCACATAATCTTTGAGATTGTCCACGTTTGCATCAATGCTCATTTTTTATGTATCATTGTCATCATTTGTCATTGCCATTTGTAGAATCTTTGTCAGAATTCTCTTGAAATGTCATGGAACTTCCAATACACCCACGACAAATGTCATCCACCAACCCAACATAGTGAGAAGTGAATGGGGCCAACTTTGAAATTTCTTCAAACTGTGCTTGTGTGCATCGAAATTTGATGTGGTTAGACTAGACACATGTCTTGATGGTATGGGAGGGTTTCAAGACTCAAGGATGTCTAATGTCCCCACTTAATCTTTGAAATCATCCAGTACGTTTGCATCAATGTTCATCATTGATGTATCATTGTCATCATCCATCATTGGCATTTGTAGAATCTTTGTTGGAAATCTCTTGAAATGTCATGGAACTTCCAATACACCCATCAAAAAAGTCTTCCATCAACCCCACACAGTGAGCAGTGAATGGGGCCAATGTTGAAATTTCTTCAATCTGTGCCTGTATGCATCGAAATTTGACTTGGTTTGTCTAGACACATGCCTTGATGGTATGGGAGGCTTTCAAGACTCAAGGATGTCTGATGTTCCCACATAATATTTGAGATCGTCCATGTTTACATCAACGTTCATAATGGATGTCTCATTGTCATCATTCATCATTTCCACCTGTAGAATCCTTATTGGAACTCTCTTGAAATGTCAAGGAACTTCCAATACACCCATCAAAAATGTCATGCATCGACCCCACATAGTGAGCAATGAATGGGGACAACGTTGAAATTTCTTCAATATGTGCATGTATGCGTCGAAATTTGACATGGTTAGACTAGACACATGCCTTGATGGTATGGGAGGGTTTCAAGACTCAAGTATGTCTGATGTCCCCACATAATTTTCGAGATTGTCCATGTTTTCATCAATGTTCATCATGCACGTCGATCTCATTGTCATCATTCCTCATTCCCTTCTATAGAATCTTTGTCGGAACTTTCATGAAATGTCTTGGAACTTCCAACTTGCCCATCACCAACGTCATCCACTGACCCCCACAGTGAGCAGTGAATGGGGCCAATGTTGAAATTTGTTCAAATTGTGACTATATGCGTTGAAATTTTACATGTTTAGACTAGGCGCATGCCTTGATGATATGGGAGGGTTTTAAGACTTAGGGACATCATTCTCTTCATCATTACCATGATCATGGTTGTCAATTCCATCATCATCATCATCATCATCATCATATTCATCATGACCCAATTTCGCCATCCATGCTGATATGAAAACTCCTTGGATACTACTTATTTCATAAATCATTTACATGTAAAATCCAACTAGTTTCAATATTGATTAATAAGGATCTATTGAGATGGTTTACATATATGAATAATGTACAATATAAGAGAATTGACGAAGAAGTCATATACATGAAGAATATGAACAAAGGACAATTTTACACAAATAAGAGAATAAATCCAAATCCATTATACAAATGAGAAAATAACTATCACCATTAAAATCCTCGCGAAAAAACGAATAAAATCTACTATACATAATCACATGCTCCCTTTAAGTGGCTAAAAAAATCTTCAAGCTCACCAACATAGCTTATACAAGAAAAGACATACATAATATGCTTACTCTCCCCAGTAATAGTTGAATTCCAACTATCTTAGCTCTCTCACTTAGAACTCTCTCATAAAAAAATCCTAAATCTCATCTCATGATAGCTATAAGTTCTCTCAACTCACTATGAGTACTAATGTATCTCAATTCATGAGAATTTACATGTAGAATTCTCTAATATAATAGAATTCTAATACGAGAACCTCTTTTTACATGGAGGAAAGGGGTCTTTTTATAACCCCTTAATGGCATCTTTTGGTTACAAATATAATTAATACAAACAAAGCCAATAATTAAAAATGGTTATTTAAAAACCCAATTCATGGTGCATTGGTTTAGAGCTTTAAAATCATATGGTTCCAACCATCCACTTTTTTATGGCATAAAATATGTTTTAAAACCCACTTAACCATTCTCGTGGCAAGTCTTTAGGCATTGGAAATAGCGCGCATGTTTTGTTGAGGGTTTGTTATAACAAATATTAAAAAACCCACTTATTACCAAACCCGTGGCATATGTGTGTTGGTATAGTAACCTCCGAGCGTTTTGTTGGCATATAGTTATACCATATAATATTCCGGCGTGAACTTTAGTGATAGACCCCGCGCTATGTGCTATGATGTGATCACGATATATGGTAAGAACCAGGGCTAAGAATCGAGGGCTTAGGCCCTCGGCCCCCCTTTAGCCACCCAAATAAATCTTTAGATCACTTTAAATAATCCATATGCCATATGGATAGTAAGGCACATATTTTGGCACGTTGGCAAACGGGCGAGATTTATTAGAACCTTTGGTGTACTCGGAGATGAAGGGTTTGATTCCATACTATTTTTATGTCGAAAGTTGTACACTTATTGATAATGAGCACAATTAATCATCTTTTAATCTAAAATTATAATCTGATGGTTAACAATTGAAGATGCTGGTATATTCTTAGTCGTCCTCCCAAATCAATGAATGTGATTTCCTCTTCATAACTTCCTTGTATTTTTTAATGCATCTGTTAACCTGTTTACCTTTTAACATTTACCTAATCATATTAAAAAAATACTGTAGCACTATATGATTGCCACGTTTAAATGATTAAACTTTGGATTTAGCACGCTGGCTGTGCTAGCTGTAGACGCTCATTTTCTGGTTGTGTGTTTCATTTTCTGGCTGTGCATTTCATTTTCTATCCACGCCTTTCGGCGTTCATCAGCCACGGTTTTGAGTGGCTATGCTAGTTTTATATAACTTGAACCATATGGGCTAATGGGAGGTCACCATGTGGTGACCTGGTGTACTTGGAGGTGAAGGGTTCGAGTCCCATTGATTCCATACTATTTTTATGCTAAAAGCATTCTTTAGTGTACTTGGAGGTGAAGGGTTCGAATCCCATTGATTCCATACTATTTTTATGCTGAAAGCATTCTTTAGTATTAGGTTTTTTTTAGAAAACCTCTGTCAACTAGTTGACAGGTTTTTGAAAACAATCATTTTGTTCACAATTTTAATATCTTATAATTTTAATATAAATAAAATGTTTACAAATTAAATTATAAATAAAATGTTTACAAATTGTATTTAAAATTTGAAAAAACATTATATTATATTTAAAATATTTTTTATTTTATTTTTAGATATATATATATATATTTTTATTAAATATATATTTTTATTAATTAAACGTTTAGATTCATGTTGGTTTTAAAATAAATATTAATTGTTATATGTTTTTTAACACAATAAATTTCTAACACATTAAAAAACATATTATATATATATATATATATATATATATATATATATATATATA
>ML785428.1:95598-154648 GCA_009831015.1 Picea engelmannii
ATAATACCTCAGTATCTATATTTATACATTTCTGGATCTTCAGCCATTACAATACCTTACCAAAACCCTAACCCTACCATCATTAGGTCTTCCTCCCATGCGTGCATGTTGTTCTTCCTTCCAGCTGTTGCTTTCCTTGTGCATGCTTTCTTGCATGCGCGCGTGTTGTGTTTCCTTCCAGCTATCGCTTTCCTTGTGCATGATTTCTTTCCAAAAAATGCCTTGCTTTTCTGCTTTGGCCTTTAGCCTGCCTCCAATAGGCCCCCAACACTGACATGTGGCTCATCCCGAGGCACTTAACCTTTGTGTTCTTCCTCGATCTCGTTGGTGATCGCCTGGACCTCTTCCTTGAGATCTGTTGCCTATGTTTGTGTCTGTGTAGTCTTCTCATTAAGTGTGTCCACTATTTGGACTACAATTTTGTCACTGATAAATTCCACATACTCCGCTTGGGTCTATGCTATTTGTGCCTTGGCATCCTCTGCTTGTGCTAGGACTTCTGCTACCTTCTCCTGCAGCGGTTCCATTTGAGCCTGACGCTCCTGTTTTTGTGTTTGCACCGTAGTTAGCTCTACTTGCAATCTCTTCATGTCCTGCATCCCTTTGACACATTATGTGACTGGCATTGTCTTTTTCCTCTGCTTTATTTCTTGGATCGCCACGTTGATTCTTTCTTCTTCCTTGTCCCACTTTTGGACCTACTAATCTTCCTCTAACTTCGTCCAAAGCTGCGCTACTTTATCGAACAAGCCAACTATTGTGCTGACCTGTTTCTCTATATCCTGCAACCACGCTGTTGATTCTTGCTTCCTTTTCTCCTTCATTGCTAGTGGAGTGGTTGGTATGAGTTGTTCTCAGAGATTCTCAATCTCCTTCTGATATTGATCCATTGCCTGTGCAATCCGATCAATCTTTTCTACAACTGTGATTTCATCTCTCTATTTGGATTGTGGAATCTTCTTGTAAGTTCCTGCCACTTTCTGTTCCAATCCTTGTATGTGCTCCCTTTCCTCCTGGGTCTCAGATTTAGCCTACTCATAGACTATTTTCAGCGCATCCCGCTTCTTTGTTGCTTGCTAAAATTCGACCAAGTCTTTGTGTGCGCGAGACAGTACCTCGTGGTTTATGCTAACCTGCAACTTGTGTAATGCCCTGGTTGGCATCCGCATCAACACCAGTTGGATTTCACTTAAGTCCTTCAGGGGTGTCTGCGCCATAATCGCATCCATCTGCAACATATTGGGTGTGATGTGGAATGTTGCGTTTGGGTGCAGTAATGGATGGACTGTATCTCGTTCTTCTACTTCCACTCTTTCCTCCGTCTATAGTGCTGATGGTTATGTTCCCCTGCTGCTTGTTGTCTGCCCTTGCCCAATTTTCTTGAGGAGCTGCCACATGTCTACCAGCTCCTCTTGAATCGTATCCCTGTGGTTCGCATCATGGTCAAAATCCTTGGATAGACAATCCTAGACCATTCGGGCTATCATTTCTCCATCGTCATCCATGATCATATACTCCGGGGGTGTTCTTTGTGCCTTTGATTTCTTGCGCGCACCTCTTGTCTATGTGGCTGGCCTATTGTTTTCCCCTGGTTCCTGTGGGTTGGGCCTTGCTACGGTCTCCTGCACGGGCTCGGCCTGTTGCTACTACTCCTTGGCCGACTGCGTCTTATCCTTCTTCCTGTTCTGGGTCCCTATCTTCGTTGGCCCTTCGTCTGTCGGCGTTGTTTTTCCCTGGCCCGTTCTTCATCTCTTGGGCACTTGAATTTCCTTTGGCTGGGTCTCTCCCTGCCCTGCCTCTTCTTCTGTTGTTCTTTCCAACAATTCCTGGGTAAGGAATGGAGTCTTCCACTCATCGTCCCATTCACTGATGACTATGTCGATGTCGCCCTCTGTGATACAATAGCACATCTGTAGCCACTATTTATCAGGATACTTCCTCACCTGTATCCACATTGTATGTCGTGTGGATTGGAAATTGGCGATGTCTTTATACCTCACGAAGGCCTCTGGTGTGATTCTCCACCTTTTGGAGATTTCTTCCTGTATGTCGCGTAGGTATCCTTCAAATATGGAACCTCTCGTCCTTTTGTTCCTAGCATTTGGCCTAGCTCTAAGAAACAAATATCTTTCTCCCTGATTCAGTTTGGTTCTGGTAGAAAAAACTATGTACCTTGGCTCTCTCCATCCCATGAAGGCTATTAATGTAATCGACCAAGAATAGTGAAACTCTGTTCCTAGATCCTGCACATCCTTGCATTCATCTAGGAATAAGTTCAAGAGGTACGGTGCCCAGCTCACTGTGGTGCCTTCTGTTGATTGAGCTGCAACTGCAACAACCCCAGCTGGGACTTCCTCCCTACGGAATTTTCTTAGCAACTTGCAGGCTAAGATTTTTGTGTCCAATTGTGTTGCGACATCGTTGATCCTTTTGATAATGATCCCTCTTGTCCCCCTGTCGATGCCATATGTTTTTTTCATCTTTTCTGCTAGCACCTTCTCCCTATCTTTGTCATCCAGAAACTGTGCAGGATCTATGCCCCAAGATGGAAATCCTATTATGTTTGCGGTAATTTCTACATCTATCGAGATGATCTTGTCTAGCCAGATGTCCCCACGATGTGTGACTGCTAACAACTATTTGACGCATTCAGTTGCATACTGACCTCTGCCAAAATGTGGTAGGTCTACTAGTCCTAAAATGCCTGTCTTCTCCAACCCGGTCGCCCATTGGAGTGGCTGATTAATCGGTTCCCCAAACGGATTTGTGCCCACCGTCTCCATGTATACTCTCTTTGCAAGTTACGAAAACTTGTTTTCTTCTGCTACATCGTGGTCCGAGTATTTGAGCCTCCCTATATGACCCAATAGATCTATTCATACTTTTACCCCATATGGTATACGTGGTAGAACAATTTCTGCTGCAGGTTTCTTACGAGGTGACCTGGGGTATCTTGTCTTTCTTCGATGGTGGTGGTTGGCTCGAAGTTCCAACGAATCCCAATTGTTCCTCCGTATACCATTCCAGTTGACCCGTGACATCTTTGACCATTCCTTCTGGTGGGTGGTCTGATATGGTGATTTGAGACTCGTCTAGCTCAATTGCTGCGTCCAGATTTAGCTTCGTTCCATTGAATTTTGGAGCTGGTTCGGTGTTCTCTGGTTGCACCTCCTTCATGGTGTTTGCTTCCTGGTTCTGCGGCTCTTGTACTTCTACCGGTGTATCTATACTCTTTCCCTCTGGTGTTGGCTGTTGGATTTCTTCCAGTATAGGTTTAGGGTTCACCGGTGTTGTGTCTGGAGATGGGATTTCGTCGACATTGGCGATCTCCGATGGTTTTTGTTCACCTTCTTTCGTCTGTCCTCGTGATCTAGTATAAACTATGGTTTTCTTGGCAGTTTGGCTCACTTCTTCTTTCTTGGGCAGTGCCATGGTGGTGAATGTCGAACGTTTGTTGGGTTCGAATGGTCTCTGTGACCTCTGTGAAATTTCTCTATGCTTTTCAACCTCTATTTCTCTCTGTCTGCTCTGTTTTCATGAATAAACTGTTTGTTCCCGCGTCCGTGTGCTGTATGGGTTTCCTATGAAGCTTGTCGATGATACTTCCTTCATTATGGGTTTAATGCACCTTAACTACGGGTTCAATGCATCTCCGTCAGTTTCGTAGTTTCCATTACTCTACCTTTCCATCTCCAGTTGGTGCATTTAATGTGGTGTCCCATCGATCCTTGCCATCCTTTAATTCCACCTAGTGTTGTCATGTCATCCTGCTTTTGCTGACTTTCCTTTTCCTGCGTGTTTCCCTTTGTATGTGACTGTTGTCCTTCTCCTCGCTAAATTTGTGTTCCTAAGTTGCGATGCCTTTTATTTATCCTATGCATTGTGCCCCTTTTGGTTCTTTTTCAATATACTATTTTCTTTTTGGTGGATGGTCGACTGTCCTTGTACAACTTCAGTCGACTCCTGTTGATCATCCCTCTGATTTCTGCACTTGATAAGTATTTTAACTGTACAACTCCTCCATCTGTGACATATTTTACCTTGTATGGTCCTATCCAATACATTCTCATCTTCCCGGGGTGTAACACCCCGGTTTCCCCCAACTTGTAATTAATCATAAAATAGGATTACCATGCTAAGGTATGTGGACAATGTAAATGTATTATTGTTTAATTTCCCATAACTAACTGTTGGGGGGGTGAAGCCTTGAAGTACGATCCATGATATCTCTAGAGGAAAGGATTCAGTTAATGAAGAAAGGACCAGTAGTTGAATCATCAACCACCCCCATGAATGGAAACATGGTCTAGCTACAGGATGTTAGCTCGAGGTACCACAGAGACCTGCAAACCCGATATTCCTTCTGACAGAAGGAACAAGACAGGTCGAAAACCTTCCAGAGGAGGGAAGTTAAGATACATATGGAGAGAACAAGCTTGAAAGGGAGAGGTGTGAACTAAAGGAAGTGCAGAGAACACAGCCTGAAGGACCGAACACGAGCTTGATGTCGAGGAAGCATCTGATAAATGTCCCAGGGTCATTGTGACAAAGAGAATTTCTCTGAGAGATGGTGGAAATTCCCTATTGATATCATGGCTTGGCACGGGGGTGGCCAGAGTGCTAAGAATGAATGCCTCTGAGCCTATGGTTGGGTGGAAAGGCGTACACCCACAGTCAGTTGGTTGGATGCAACTTGTAATAGATAAGTATTCTCATACCCTGTGAAATTAAGTTGTAATTATGTAATGAAATGGGATATATTGTGAAGGACCCAGGGATGTGTATGTTTTCTTAATGGTTATACTGTATCTCTTTATTCCTGTTTAAATTGTGTATTTAAGAAAGTATGGATTAGACATGTTTTGTATTCGTAAATGCTTGCGCCCTGTGGTGACTTAAGCTAGATCCACGGATTGTGAGTTCGTTGACCTTGGGCACAGTTTCATGTACGCATGTCGAACCTCCTAGTCGTTCTGAGTCCCTTGGAGGATGGAGTTTGTTAATATCAGGAGAGGTAGTGCATATATTCACAGGCTCTCTACAAGGCTAGCAGAGACCGAGAACCACTTAAGTTCTAGACTTGATGAAGGAGCGCAAGAGGTGTGAAAAAGACCCTTCTAAGTGTTAAGTTCAGGAGAAAGAGTGAAAAGATATTGAGTCCTTCATAACTGACGAAGCTTAGGAAGGATAGCGAGATTTAAGTATCAAAAGGGAATATCATTTTGTTTGGAAGATGAAAGGATGAGATCCATTCAGGAGGATCCAAGGTCTGTCACGATCATTAGATTTGAAGAAGGAATGCATGCATTAACGCCTCGACTCCTTCAGTCTTCACAAGTTCGATGAATGTTGGCAATCATCATGAAGGGGACGGATCCTCTGAAATCCGATACCCGAAGTCACGATGCGATCTGGACCGTAGATTCAAGGATCTATCGGGACCCACCTTGACCATCAGATTAGTGAGTTCGGAGTTCGCGTGACGGGATAATCGCGCATTGGTGTGACTAAACCTCTAAAACCCAAAGTCACGATGTAATCTGGTCTGTTGGATCGAGGAAGGTCATGGACCGTCGATCTGACGCAAGCAGATTAACGCAAGGAGTGCATGGGAATTCAAAATCTGCTAAGGATCAAGCTTAGAAGGGATAGCACTTTTCAGAAGTGTCGAGGAGATCCAAGAAGACGAACTCGTAGGAGAAGCAAAGGTCGAGGCCTTTGAATACTTAGAAAATATTCTAAGCTAGAGGAAATCAAAATTTCAGGAGGAGGACCGACAATAAACATCAGATCAGTTGTGGAGAGGATCCTGGACCATTAGATCAACGTTCAGTGAACAAAGGAAGCACAAAGGAGAGGAATGGATCCCATCTATTGTATCTGAGCACGAAGGACCAATAACCATTAGATCTAGGAGTAAGTGCATGAGACTTAACCCTTGTGTGCATAGGAGAGTGGACTTGTCAACATCCCGAAGTCCCGAAGTAATTTGGGACCGTCCATCGTCAAGGAGGAAAGGTGGCGTAAGATCCACAACTTCAAAGGTTTGTGGACAAGGAGGAGAACAAACAACCAAAGTAAATCTTGGCCGTTGATCGCCATGAGACACGTGTCAGCATATCAGTAACTCCAGAGAAATTACTTCGAGATTTTCATATTGAGATTTGAAACTCCCAAAGCCCAAAAATCCGAAGTGACAAGAGCCATTGATGTGAAGGTGGACATGCGACGCCAGATCTAGAACTCCGGAAGAAAAGAGAGGAGGAAAAGGTCTGAAGACTTGGAGAAGATCTCGATGGTTGATCGGGGAGGGAGATGAAACGTCGATCTAGTTGAGGAGGACAAAGTGCCAAAGCGGGAGAAGAACTGTCGATTGAGGAGGAAGTGTGGAAAACGATCTGACTTTTTGGAGAAATCTCTTCGGAAGAAACAAGAACTTGAGAACTGAAACTCCCGAAGGTAGGACTCATGAAGGAAATCGTATCCACACATATGTAGGGATAGGTGTCAACAGATCTTCCACTTTGGAAGATAACTAATAAGAAGGAAGCGAGAGTTTGAGAGTTGAAACTCCCGAAGGTCGGAGAGACGAAACCAATTGCAACCATTGATTTGGAAGGGAGCTATGTGCTGATAGATCAGGGAGGTTTGGGAAGGTGCATGAAAGAAAGGAAAGTAGGATAGCTAGCAGCCGTTGATCACAGATCATTGCCGAAAGAAAGAGATCGATGGCCATGAAGAAATGCAGGGCCAAAACATGCTCGGGTCTTAATTTTCCTTGAGCGGGCTACAATTGAAACCATGATATCGCCAAAGGAATACGTGGTGCTTTGTAGTGAATTACGAGGAAAAAAGTGGGTTGGTTTAAAACCACCCTTGGACATGCCCGCAATCACATACTTTCCAAGAGGTCATAGCCCAGGGCCATATGAAGGAGGGGGGTTAATGAAAAGGGAGCTAGCGCCTGAAATTCAATATTTCTTCGGCACGCAGACATAGGTCGTGGGTACCCTTAGACCTGCATCAAGTAGTCAAAATTTTCTGTGTTTAATTAAAGAACGAGACCATCAAGGTCTCAGAGAGTTAGTTGGCTTCAAAACTGGAGACCCTTAACTGGGAGGTCAGACTGGTTCCCGACTTTCCAAATTAGAAACCATGAATAGAGAATCTTTCCTTTAAGAAAAGAGAAAATTTTTATGCCTCGTCATGGGTGTGTTACATAGGGTGCTGAAATGATTTTCCTTCATACATCAGTATGAGATCTCCTTCCTTGAAAGTTTTCTTCTTTATGTGTCTATCGTGCCAGGCTTTGTCTCTTGCTTTTTGAACTTTTTGGTGGAATCCTGCTAGGATCCTCTCTTCCTCCATGGTCATTAATTGATTCAGCCTCTCCTGTACTATGCCTCGTTCTTTCATTTGTGTAATTGCTGCTACACGCAAGCTTGGTACTAGAAATTCTAATGGCACCACTGCTTCTTGGCCATAGACCAGTTTAAATGGCGTGTGCCCTGTCAAATTTTTGCACGTAGTCCTATAGGCCCATAATAATGTTGGTACTTTGAGGTCCCAGTCTTCTCTGTTGATGTTGAAAATATTTTTTAGCACATTCTCCAGGATTTTGTTGAATGCTTCCACTGTGCCATTTTCCTGTGGGTGATATGGTGTGCTCTTTTGATGATGGACTTCAAACTCTTCAGTTATAGTGTGGATGGTTATGTTTATGAAGTGCGTGCCTTGGTCACTCATCAAAACTCTTGGGCATCCAAATCTAGTGATCACTTGTTCAAATAGGAAGTGTGTTATTGTTTCTTCACTGCAATCATTCACTGGTGCGGTTTCTGCCCATCTTGTTAGGTATTCCATCATGGTGATAATGTACCTTTCCCTTGTTCTTTTTGCTGGTGGGTTGATTGGTCCCACAAAGTCTATTGCCCACTTATCGAATTCCTGTAATGTTACTTGTGGTCGTAATGGAATCTCGTCCCTTCTGTTGGGTTTTCCTACCCTTTGACAGACGTGGCATCCTTAACAATACTCCTTCGAGTCTCTATGAATTGTTGGCCACCATAGTCCTACGTGCAATACCTTCTACGCAGTAGGTTTACCTGCATAATTACCTCCTTCTATTCCCTCGTGGGATTCTACTAAAACTCTTGGTCTTTCGTGCTCTAACACGTACCTTCGCAAGATGCTATCTACACCGATTTTGTATAGATGTCCTGCAATCAGTTGATAGCCGACAACACAAACTACCCAATTTTTCTTCTACGCGGTGCTATATTATTGCGGCGGAGTACCTATGCTTAAGTACTGAATGATATCTTTGAAGTATTCATCAACGATATGGATTGAGAATAACTGTGCATCTGAAAATTTTTCTTGTATATTCGTAGGTTCCTCTCCATTTGTGACCCTTGATAGGTGGTCAGGTCCTGCATTCAATTTTCCTGGTTTTACTATTACTTCAAAGTCAAATTCTTGAAATAGGAGTAACCATCGACAAATTATGGCCCCCAACACTAGCTTATTGACTAGGTATTTGAGGGCTGAGTGATCTATGAACATCTTGAAGTGTTTTCCCAATAAGTAATGTCTTAACTTTTGAAGTGCGTAGACCATAGCTAGGCCTTCCCTTTCGATAGTGTTATAGTTCTGTTCTAAGTCTGATAACTTTCTGCTCGCAAATGATATCGGG
The DNA here is from genome assembly GCA_009831015.1 of Picea engelmannii. Taxonomy (NCBI): domain Eukaryota; kingdom Viridiplantae; phylum Streptophyta; class Pinopsida; order Pinales; family Pinaceae; genus Picea; species Picea engelmannii. The sequence continues at coordinate 104,294 of ML785428.1, forward strand.
TGATCCAAGTCTACTGCTCCTGGCTACGCCAAGGTAGCTCCAAGTGATATGGTTGATGCATCTACATGCACGTGGAATTTATTCTCCCAATATGGAAATACTAATATCGACGTGGTGACCATCTTTTCCTTCAGGGTATCCAGACCATATTGGAACCCATCGTTCCACTAAAAAGTTGTATTTGTTAGAATATTTTCCACCAGTGCAGTAATCTACGCATATCCTTTGATAAATTTCCCGTAGTAACCTGTGTGTCCCAATGTCGCTCTGAGCTGATGGATTGTTTTTGGTGGTGGTAAGTTAACAATTAATGCAATATTTGTAGGATCTACTAATAAGCCCTATTTTCATACTATATGGCCCAATAGTATCCCAAACGGTGTTCCAAATATGCATTTCTTTATGTTTAGTGATATTTGACATTGTCTGCATATTTACAACATTAGTTGTAAGACTTCTACATGGTATTTCAACAAACTGTAGACTGTCCAATCATCCAAGTATACTTCGATAAATTCGACTGGTTCTATGATGTCGGCTTCAAGAATACTGTCGATCTCAACTTTGAATTTCTTCTTATATTTTGGGTTTAGTCTATATGGTCGCTGTCTGATCGATATCACTTCAGGTCTGAGTGGTATCTTCATCTCTCATAACTCTCCTTCTATACCCTTCATCTCTGTAAATGTTGTGGGGAACATGTCGTTGTATTCACACAATAACTCTATTATGCTTTCCACTGTTTGCTCATCCCAGTAATATCTAATTCTAGCCATTTTGGGATTCTCGGCTGTCCTAATGTTGAATTTATTTACTTTGATCGGCACATAAATGAATTCTGATTCTATAGGTGGGCCTTCCACATCTCTTTTTCCTTCTGCTTCTTCAATCTGAATATCACACGAATCATCTTCATCCGATGCTTCCTCTTGTACATGGTAACATGAAAACAATTCATTGACTATCTGTTTGTTCCACTTTTTCTCTTTTGTTCTAAGTTCTATTTATGGTTCTTTGATGAATATCACTCCTCTTATATTTTTAAGAGCGACATCTATGTTGGGGTTCTCATGCTTCAATGAGAAAGTGACTGTGAAATTTTGTTTCAATGTCATCTAGGTCATAGTTCCTTTGCGCAATTCCTTGTCTGTCTACTAGTTCGCTGGTATGCCTTCTAGAGTGTGTATAAAATGATGAGGTCATTCCTCTGGGGGTGTCATTTTCCACAACGTTCTACACTCCTTCAAGTGCTCCGCTGGTGCCCTTTGTCCATCATACTTCTGTTGTTCTTCATCGAACCTTATGCGCAGTAATCGCTTACATTGGTACCAGTCTGTGATGGTCTATTTGTGTGCGCCCCACCATATTGTAGGTGTGGCCTTGAGTGCTATATCAAGTGCTAACAATCTTTGGTTCTCTAATACTTTGTCTTAATACTATGCTAAAAATGTTTCCAAATCGTTTACTCCATGGAAAATTGGTGGTTCTATGATTTCTGTGCCTACCCATCTTATGACACAATCTATTTTTTCAAATCTCCTTGTGGATACTTCGTGTAGCCTTTGTTGCCAATTATCTAAAACAGTATTTGATTCGGTTTCACATGAAGTGATGCTCCGTCAACTGAGTATCCCGTCTGTAGGTTGGTTTACGTAATCCTCATCGTGCACAGTTGTTCTGTGAAACTGTCTGATTTCCTCTAAGTCTAGGCAAGTAGGTTCTACAAACCTCTCCCCTTCTGATGGATATAATGGGGCGATGACCCTGCATTCTCTTAAATCAAAGGTCATCTTCCTAGTCTTCAGGTTGATTATGACCTGGTTGTCAAACTCCCAATCCAGACCAAGAAACGTTGGGTAAGGTGTTGTGTCGTCCACTATTTCAATGACTTCAAAATCTGCTTTAGTGTGCACTCCATCTAGGTCAACTGTTACTCCTTTCAATCTACCGATTGGTAGGACTCTGTGTTGGTTTTCTAGTTTCAATTGAATAGGTGAATATCCTAATGTTGGATCTCCCATGCATTGCCATGTCTTCTTTGGTAATACATTAACTTTGTATCCTAGATCCAGTATGATGTATCCCATATTGAAGTCTGTAATGTTTTCATTCATTCTAAACTCCCTACTAGTTCTTCTTCTTGTATGTAGGTGATTGACGGTTTTTGGTTCTAGTTTTCCTTCTGTCTCCATACTACATTTTTCTAGTATGTTTTGAAATATTTTCATAGATGATGGATCACTTAGTACCTTTACACATGATTGTAAAAAGCCTTTGATTGTACTTACTTGTCCCATGGAATGTATTTCGTTGGTATGATCCAATAATAGAGGCATTTTGTATTCAAGTGCTTCCTTTCTTTCTTACGTAGTTGAAGTCGTCGCAATATCTTCCTTCTAGAATTCTTTCTGGGCTTGCTTAAATATCTCCTTTTCCTTTTGCACGTCGAACTGCTTCCTTGGTTCGACGTTCTTTCTCACCCATTGATTTTGTGTTGGCTCTTGTCGAATAGTGTGATCCCCTGTTTTAGCTCCTCCACGAGTAACTATATTGATGTTTCGTTCTTCATCCCTTGCTTCAGCTGAAATCCACTGAACATTCTGGTTGTTCTGGTTCCTTTTTTCCTGGATCTTTACTAGTAGTGTCAGACATTCTTCTGTATCGTGGTCTGGTGTGCGACAATACATACAATTTGCTGGTGAAAGTGGACATTCCCTTGCATAATGTCCTGGTTGTTGACAATTGTAACACACCACTGGTCCTCTACCTCATCCGAAACTTCCTCTAGCTCGTCCTCCACCTTTGTAGCCTACTCTATCTCCTCTCGGTGCGTTATACTGTGGCGCCTGATTGTACTGCGCGGTATTGTACTGAGGCTATGTTGCATTGTAATGTGGTTGCATGTTATTGTATGGTTGTTTCACAATATTATACTGCTGCTGCACAGTGTTGTATGGAGATGGAACTGGGTTAAACTGTGGTGTGGCTTGCCTCGTCATCATTTATTCCTGCACTCTATATGCGTCTGATTTCCTTTCTCACATCAACTCCATAGTTCTACAATCTTTGTCATCATGACCCACTGACTTGCAAAATGTGCAGTATGAGTTCTTTGGGATGGTCTGGTATTTCTGCATCATCGAGCAGTGATAGGGGTCATGACCCGATTTCTTACAGAATTCACACCATGGTCCTCCTATGGGTAACAGTTTTGGCATTCCTGCTGCCATATACTATGCAAATGTTGGACATTCATTCTTGCGGTGGCCTTCCGTCCTGCATGTGGTACACGAAACAACTTCTCATTTGTCTTTGTTCTTATTCTGGTTTAGTTGAAACATTAAATTCTTCAAGTCCTCCTTTAGCTCTTCAATAGCTGGGTCCGTTTACTGGTACTGGTTTTCTTCCAGTTGCAAGGCTTCCTACAGAGCCTCTGCATGTGTCTAGAACTTCTGTTGTCGTAATGGATATTTTAAATGTGGGAGTAGTGAATTGACAAATAAGTGCCGATGTTGCATGTCGATCATGAGCTATTTTAAATTTCCCTTCAGTCACTTGAATCTCTGGTCAATCTCCCATATAGATTCTCCTGGTTTCTGTCAGATTTCTATCATCTCATTCATGCATTGATCCTCTAATATTGGCTTCTGGAACTCATTTATCAATAACCTCTTAATGTCTGTCAATGTCCTTGTCGTCCCAGGTGCACTGTTTGTGTCTAAACTCATGTACCAGTATAGTGCGTCGTCTCTTAGCGTGATCACTAACTGCGCAAGTTTGGTATCTTCATCATTGATCTGTTTTGCTTCCCAGATCTTCGCACAAATGAACAAGTGTTTATCGGGGTCTTCTGCTGCCACTCCTCAAAATTTTGGTAACCTGATAGTAGGATCGTGTCCTGCCATTCTGAATGATGAACTACTACCTCCACATGGTGTAGATACTTGACTAGTGCTGCATGAAATGGATCCTCCAGTTGTTGTTCCTTGTGTAGATGTACTTCTGACTGTTTGACTGCTTCTGAACTTTGGTTGTCTAAATGGTGGTGTTCTCTTCGGTGTATTAGTCGCACATGGGTTTATGGGTTACATAATGACATTAATATGGATAGGATTGCTTCCTTCTTTGCCCATTCTTGGACCTCTCATCTTCCTCTCATATGTTGCGTGCAGGATTTCCTCAATATGCTCTATAGCCCAGAGATCCTGTACCTCTTCCTCATCACTCTCCAAGCCTTCCCTCACGGCTACGAATCTCTTCTTGGTATTCACCTTGTATTGGTAGGGTACTCCACTACACATCTTTCCAGCTGTCACCATGATCTGGTCATATTCCATCATGATTGGGTCCAAGGGTTCCTCTTTCTTGCCCTTATCCTTTCCTCCTTCCATTTCTCCTCTTTTTTGTCAGTGCTTCCCCCCCTCCCCCATGCACGCAGGGAAGTTTAGTTGTCTGACTCCATCATCAATACTCCTTTGTTATACAAAAATATATTAATAGAAGTATACGACGATTGAATGTACCTTCCTCGTGGTCCACGTATAAAATATTTCTCCGCTGTGTCGACTACAAACTCTATTATAAAACCTGCCACAATATTGTCAAGCTAAAAATCTACTGCGCGGGTGAACTTGTTGTTCACCTGTTGTAACTGTTCAATCTATACTAGGGTCCACTCTATCTATCGAATCCAGTTCGTTGCATGGTTATCCTTCAACCTTAGTATCCACTCCTGCAATAGATGTGGAAAATCACAGAAAAAGAATTCGTGTAAATTAGTGAACACATATTTCTCAAGATATTTGCGAGGTGTTAGTCTAGGGTTTCTATTGTCTTTTTGTGAAAACTCTAGCTCCTTAGTTATTATCCAAGTTTCAATCTCTGCTTTTGTGGGATTCCACAGTCTCAACATTCCATTCTAATGGAACATTTGTCTCTTCCCTAACCTTTTTTTGATCTGCCTCCGACAGATCTTCAACTTATCTCCTCTACTCAATCCTCTCCTGTTCCTACCAACGACAACAAAACCATTTTTTGGATACTACTCTTCTATACTGTCTGATTTTGTATCGAACCAGGGTTCATGTCTTCCGGGTTTCCAAAAAATCCTCTAAAACTATCGCCCCCCTGGTAAATCATAAGGCAACACAACACACAGAATGCACTGCAAAGTCTCACCTGAGATAGCTTTAATGGGTGGCTGCAAGACTCATGTGTTTACATCCTAGGATTGAGTGTGAGATAAGAGAGATAAATATTGAACCATTATTATAACTTGTAATTGAAACATATTGCTATCCACGACTATGCAGTAAATCTAATAGCTTATTCCCTCAATATCGCAACAACATTTAAACAAACAATGTAACAACTCATTCATTCAACATAATAATTACTGAAGATGATAAAGATATGCATGCATTCATCACATAACACATATGTTACTGTGGTTCACCCCCTCCTGGGCTACGTCCACAAAGATCTGGATCTTGGCTATTTTATTATGGTGTTTCTGCATCTACAGCACTGCGCGCTTACAACTATTCTCAGTCAGGTGAGATCTATATGAGGTGGACTAGATCACACCAGGCTCCTCAGCCTGCGATCTAACCCTCAAGATCTACCCTCCCTCTTCTTCTCTAGCTCAACAACTTATACAAAATAGATCATACAACAAAATATTACATATCGCATCAACTCATGCGTAACTACTATAGAAACAATAATCTGAACCCTCTATAATACCTTGGTATCTATATTTATATATTTCTGGCACTTTATCCATTACAATACCTTACCAAAAACCTAACCCTATCATCGTTAGGTATTCCTCCTATGCGTGCATGTTGTTCTTCCTTCTAGTTGTTGCTTCCCTTGTGCACGCTTTCTTGCATGTGCACGTGCTTTGTTTCCTTCCAATTGTCACTTTCCTTGTGCACGCTTTCTTTCCCAAAAATGCCTTGCTTTTCCACTTTGGCCTTTGGCCTGCCTCCAACACATGTATTTGTCTTTTTCTTGTGGAATTCTTTGAGATGATTAAACCATGATTCTATTAAGTTGAGACAACCCAAAATAATTTTATAGGGTCCAACATGAAAGTGGTTCAATTGTTAATGGGTCAGGGATTATATCAGGTGAAGGGCTTAATGACATCCATTGACCCTACATGGTTAGCAGTGAATGAGGCCAATGTTGAAATTTCTCCAAGTTGTGCCTGTATGTGTCGAAATTTGACATGGTTATACTAGGCACATGCCTTGATGGTATGGGAGGGTTTCAATAATCAAGGATGTTTGATGTCCCCACATAATCTTCAATATCATCCATGTTTCAAGGGGTTAGGGGTTAGATGGTATAAAGGTTAAGGTATTGGGTTTAGGCTTAGTGAAATATTTCAATTTGTTTTAAAATATAAATTAATGAACAAAATTTGGATACATTAATTAGACCAATCATTTGGATTCACATTGATTTATATATACGATATATTTAATTATATTTTTTTAACAATTGCCAATAAATGGCCACTAACTATGCTAACTCTTATCCAAGTAATCCTATTTTTTTTCCCAACAATTCATAGCAAAGATTTAACACTTTAAGGATATTGCAATAGGTAATTTGTATCGTTGAAAATAATACTGAAGCATGTCATGAAAGTTTGGGCCATAAGAATCAACATTTTAAAAATTAGATTACAAATAATTCTAAAAATTTAGAAGTCATGGGCATTAACATTATTGTCTGCAACAATGTCATCCAGTTTATCATTGTCAATGTTCATATGTTCTTTCAAGTATTTAATATTATTGTCATCCTCATCTTGACCTACATCATGTTCATCTCATTGAAATTTGACTGTAGACCATCTATATTGTGACCATATGTATTTGGATCATCATTTTCTATACCATTCATATTGTTGTCTTCCATAACATCATCTAACTCTAGATTGTTGTCTTCTTGTGCCTGGACATAATCATCTTCAACATCATCATGATGTTAATTTCTTCAATTTTCTCTAATCCCTCTCTCTCATTTTATTGGACACCATTGTTTTGCTCAATATCCACTAATGCATCGTCAAATACACGCCTTAATCTTGGATCATAATGTATGAAAAATATCCATTTCGGGTCCAAAATATCTTCATAGAAAAATACCTGTAGATGAACGATATACATATATTAGACATATCTTATAACACTTTTATTTATTAATAAACACATATATATTATTGCAATAAACTATGAATCAATAGATTAATGATCACCATTGCTTCTTATTTGAGTTAAATAAATACCTGCTCACAATGAATTGGTAGAACATAAGGCTCCTTATCCTACAGTAGGAACCTCAAGGAATCTATAGAAAAAAATCCACTATGGGTATCATGTTTTCGTGTCCTCTCAAATGGTTCATACCATCTACACTTAAAAATACAACATTTAAAAGAGCGGTAATCCAACTCAATAATTTCTTGGATTTTTCCTACATATTGTAGATTCCCTTCAATAATATTATTATCTTTTGAGCTTGCTCGATTGGATTGCTTGAAATCAACCATGATGCCACAATCAAAGGATAGTCTCTTTACATATACACTTTCTACATGATAATGTCATCTTGTGAAAGACCATTTATTTCAGTCAAAACAATTATAATGACCAATATTAAGAGAGTTAATAGTGTCAAAACTGTAAGGAAACAACATTTTGTAAAATTCCAACTGTACCTTTTTTTCAAATCCTATACACATGTTGATTTTTTTATTTTTTTTTATGTTTGAATCTATACTTGCATCGTCTATTTGATTTTTAATTTGTTCAGTAACCCATTCTAGAGTGCAATTTTTTCTCCATTCCTCAAGTAGATCACTAGGAAGTGGAGTATTCCTTGGGTTGGATCTCTTAAACTGTCTCCTTGATTCTAACACTTCTTCTATATTTTTATCATACAAATCAATCCATTTTTTCATAAAGTCCATGTGGCACATAATGAACTTGTTGAGTATTGCACTTTCGTCTACACCAATTACATGCCAACATGTTTATTTCAAACTCCAAATGTTATGCAGTTAATTTGACAAATAAATTACAGAGAAAATTAATGATTGCAAGGAAAACAACCACATTAATGATCATGAATTTACTTACTAATTTCTACTTGAACACCATTAGATTGTGGTTTTTCTCCATCAATAATATTTGATGCATCTTCTTCATCCCATAAGTGTGTCCCATCTTCAAAATCCTTACCAAGTAATTCACATAGGAAGAAAAATGTTTCATTCAATACATACCCTTCAAACATACAACCCTTTGTATGTTCCTTTTGTTGGACATATATTTTTAGAGTTTTCATATACCTCTCAAAGAAAAACTTCCACCTCGTTGATACGAAAACCACCAATTCAATGTCATTGACTAGGTGTATAGTTAATGGACTTGTAGGTCCATGAAACTTGTAGGGAGGTTCTTCTCAAATACACATACAATTTCTGCAATTTCCTTCTTCCATTTTGGTACTTTACATTCATGGATCTCCTTGGAGGTCACCCACCTAATATAAGAATAGTAAACTAGTATGAACCTTTAGTGAAAAATTAAAATGGAATATAATATCTCTATGTCTCTCACAAATGAACATTTGATACCACATACCTTGTAAATGATGACAACCGACTTATGGAATTCCTTAATTCAATGGTAAGACATGAATCCCCCCTAATTTCCAATGGCATGATATGCTATCAAACACATTCACCAAAGGTCATTAGTAATTTTTATCACATAACAATATATCAAAATATATTTAGTACTTAATCATTGTTACCAATAAAACTTAAATGATGATATATAATACATTCAGAAAATTATGAAAATCATGTGTTTTAAATCCTGTGATATGTCCATGAACTGTAAAAGATTTATCCAATGATGACCCATAGCCAGTAGGTGTCCTTACTGAATGGATGACATTTTTTAGTTGTTCTAGCGTTTTTTTTTTCAAAATCCATGGAGCTTCTGCATATGCTTTATTTTCCCTGTTTGGCCACAAATGTCTTCTATCAATTTTGGTACATGAAAGAGAAATATCTATCCTCGAAGACAAGGTGTCATTCTCTTTGCCTGATATATGTCAAAATATAGAATCTGGGATAGTTTTGAAAATTTGCATAGGCTCTAATAGGTGAGATATTAATAGATCATTCCAGTAAGGGAGTTCATAAAATATGGATTTCCTTTTCATTCCTTCTAGCATATTAACCACAAATTGTTTTGGTTCTTCAATTGAATCACCCTGATCAAAAAAATCTTCCTAAGATTTCAATTCAACATCTTCATACTTCTTAAGCCAATCACCTGGACCCATAATCATGGGAGGGCCTCTATTTTCAACTTTTCCATGAAATTGATTCTTTAGACAATTTCTAAACTTATGATATGTTGGTAGAAAAACCTTGTTGTTTGCGTAAATAAATTTATGTAGATCTTTAGAATGCCTTCCTCGAAATTGATTTTCACATCTTGGACATGAAAATATCCTTTTTATTCGAATCCCTGAAATTCAATAAGTAATGTTAATAGCATCATAATAATAGTATAAACATAAATATGAAAGTTTGGATGAAAATAAATTATGAGTGCGAATACATAAATATTTTATCTTACCAGAATAGACACCAAGTCCTGGGAAATCATGAATAGTCCAACATAACACACCATACAACATGGAGGACCTATTTGATGGAGGACGTGATATGCCATACATTCTTATGCCTTTCCATAGTAGTTGCATCTCATCAATAAAAGGCGCAATATAAACATCCATATTTTTAACTTGATGTTTTCCTAGAACAATGAGAGTCAACATAAGGTTGTCCTTTCTAACACTCATCCATGGGGGAATATTGTATACTATCAATTTGACTGGCCAAACACTATAATTTGAGTTGAGGAAAGAGAATGAGCACACTGCATCAATTGCAAGGCCAAACCTAATACTACATGGTTCATCTTTGAATTTACTTGACCATTTTTCCTCCATCAATTGTGAGACCAAACCTAATACTAAGTGACTTGCAATGAAACATTCGTTGAAGTCTAGGTATAATTGGCATGTGACGTAAAACCTTCTTTGGAACTATAGGACCTTGTACATCTGTACAATATCTCTTCTCTTTTCATACAAGACATTCTACCTTGTTTTGATATTCATCTCTGTATAAAATTCAATCATTTTTACATGAATGAATTTTATTATATTCAATCCCCAAATCATCCAACAACTGACGTGCTTCTCTGCAAGTTGATGGCAACACATTCTCTTTAGGGAATATTTTAGTTTTTAGTGCCCTGTAAGATTGCCAAAGATTAAATCAATTAAATGTTTGAATTATGATGAACATGTTTGATAGGTCAATCTATACTACTACTGTTTATATACAATGTATGGTTTATAACATCCTCTTAAATAAATATAAACATAGTTGATGAATATTTACGAATTACATACACCAATTGATAATGCAAAGTAAGAAACACATTTCAACTCACTTCAGTAGGGTAGTGAATCCTTTGTCTAACCAACCAAATAATGATTTGATTTCTAATAATATCAATGTGCATCCAAGTTTTTAGGTTCTACTTGCACCCAATCTGAACATGGGTGTCTTCACATCTTGTTTGATTGAGTCTTTCAGGTTGTTATCATCAATATTACGTTGGTGGTAATGACCCCTGATATCATTGTTAATTTCAACCATATGATCATTATCTTCATCATTGTTTCCATCCCCAAAGAAACATGTAAGAATTTCATTCAATCCTTCTTCATGCACTTCATTTTCACTAGCATCATCATCATCATCACAACTATGTGGCATGTCATCATTATATGCTAATCTCATAAGCTCTTCAAACTTATCAACTGGTAGTATCCTCTTCAATGTTGATCTTTTCACCCTGGTATGGTTTGGATCACCCGTCCAAATATTAATAACCCAATTTGATTTTGGGTATTAGTAGGTGTATCATCAATGTCGTAGGTGTATCACCAATGTCTTCTACCTATCAACAAACACAAACATTATTTAATGTTTTACAAGAATTGGATAAATCATAATTGTATCAATTTCAAAGAAATATAATCAAATATATTGTCTTAGCCAATAAGAATATAGAATGTATGAACATATATACATCAATTGAATAGAGGAATATTATTTCATATACTACTTCTTTTATACAATAATTTAAAATAAAACACAATTTTGACAACATAGTGTATAAAATGTCAATCCACACTCAATGATTATTATTTGGTTTTCTTCCCTTATGAACATCCTTAGGGAGACCTTTTTCTTCCCTTTTCTTTCATGCAGGAGTGAATTTTAAGAAGGGGTAATTAATCAATAACTCATACCCAATGGTAAGGTCCATAATAGCCTCAACCATTATCAATCTATCAACCTCTCTTTCCATATCTCCATCTTTATCATTTATAACTTCAAAAAATTGACAATTCGGTCTTACATTAGGGTCTCTTTCCTTACTATTATTTATAAAACCTGCAATATTTTTTTGTGTGTATGCACATCCATCTATTTACATAATATGACCTCTATTAATTTATTTTCCACCTTCCAATTGGAGATAATGTGTATACATATTCGAATTTAGAGCATATGTTGACGTGCTAGGATTATATTCTGCTAGCCTTCTCCATTCACCATTGTAATATGATGGACCATAATATGGCATTAATCTTCTAGTTGTTTGTTGTGAGTTGTTTCTATTTTTAGATCCCACATGGAAATTTTGGACAATAAAGAGGCCTAGATTTGCTCCATGAATATTGGAGGGTCGCATCATATAGTTGTATCCCCAAAATTGAAACACCTCATACACTCTAGGTAGTTGTTGATCACTGGGCCAAGCGCAATATAGTTGACGATCAAATGTCTCTTTGTAAATTGATCTAAAACTCAGGGGCAAGTCATCATCTCCATCACATTCATTCTCATAGGGTATGTGTTCCTCCTTCCCCTTGTCTTTAAACAAATTATGCAGCTTTAAAGTAGTTCTTGTTCTGTTACTTGTTTTCATCAAATCCTCATCTTCGGAGCTCATATATGTGCACATATTTTTGTTAGATGTATCATTTGATAAATGATCACCACCCTCTAGGCTATAATTCGGTACTCCAAGAAACTTAAAAAAAATAAATTTATCCTACAAGTATTCATTAAGAAAAAAATTAATTATTTAAATAATATAAAATAATGTTTAAAAGAAGTATACATATTATTTATATCAAATTGGAAAATTCATTACCGCAATTCCAATTGGATTTGAATCGATTGTAGGAGGCACACTACCCACTGGAAGCTCATCATCTATGTAATGTCTTTGTACAATCGCTCATTTGAATTGTTTCTTTCCACGCCATACAAAACATCCACAAACAACATTTTTCTCAAAGTATTCATCCCATGTACTATAGTCGAGACCAACCTCTTGTTCAGTGCAATCATTTTTTGTTTCTGCAAGATCCATTGTTATATCCTCTTCCACCCAGTGTCCTCTACATCATTTAACATTTTTAGGTCCATGTCCACGTACATATATTTTTCTTTTGCTAGTTAAATTCTCAATCTCTACATTTTCTCCAATCTCCATCTAAAATAATCAACAACATGCATTAATTTTTGACAAGATTGGATAATACACTATAAAATTTAATAATTTTGTGAAAAAAGATGGACGTTTCACAAAATTCCATTAGATCATTTTTCCCAAGTTAAGTCAAAATTAGAGTACTTGATCTCCTATGTCATTTGTTGTGTCCTCATTTGATATGACACAATCTGTTGCCATGGCCTCATCTGGCTCCTGTAATACAAAACATAGTCAATAATGTTTAGTGCACCAATTATATCATTTCAACGGATATGCTATGCAACAAAAAACCTCACCTTAGTCACATTTTTGACATATTGATATCGTTTTTTGGAGTTGAAAAAAAAAACACTTTTACGACCCTAGGTATTTACATCGAGCCAAAATTTCAACAAGAAAAGTATCCAACATCCCTATCCCACATGCCATCCTAATTTTCAAACTTTTCCTTTGATCGTAGAATCACATTTAATCACCATTCTTGTGCATTTTCAACCAATAAGTTTGAGCTCAAAGGCCACATGGAAAAAATGACTTTATCTCTTTTATGTTGTAGCATTTTTGAATTCATAAAGACCTTCCTCCTTTGGTTGAGGTTGTTTTTTCTTCTTACTTTTATTATATCTACAAATTTCTTTGTCATATCCTCTTCCACCAACTTTCCTCTCTGTGATTTAGTAGGTCTATGTCGTCCATGTCCTTTTTCCATGGTCTCCTCTATATCTTGTTACACACCAATGACAATAATTTTTAGTACACCAATAAGGTTGAATCCAATAGGGTTAATACAAATTTCTACATCTACTAAGACAATATTATCACCTAATTGAATGGGAAGATTAGGTACGATTCCTATTGACTCACATGGTCAATCATCAAAGGTTTTCAAATAGGGTATCATTGTAACATGGATGGGAAACTCCAAGCAGTACCAAACAACCATCATAATATAGGGATATACTCTCTCATCAACTATACATTGATGAACACCAATAGCAATAGAAATAGAAATACCATACAATAGCAATAGCAATAGCAATACCATACCAATACCAATACCAATACCAATACCAATACCAATACCATACCAATATAATACCATACCATACCATATCATACCAATACCATATCATACCATACCATACCATACCAATACCAATACCAATACCATACTGATGCAGGAGAATCACTTCGTCTCAGCACGCGCTAGCTAATCAACACGTATGGTGCACATTCAAGGAAAGAGAGGTGCCACCCTCTCATTTTTTCCTAGAGAATCTAAGGCATGATCCAGGCATTAATTAAAGACAAGCTGGAAGGAGAAAAATCATGCTTTTGCACAAGCTGGAGATAAGGTTGCCATTCATAGGCTGACGACAAAATAGTTTTGCATTGGATTTGGAGCAGAATTGCCATCATTGTAATTTTCCCTTTCAATAGGCATTAGGGATGGTGATTTGACACCATTAGTTAGCTTGTGAGGGATGTTTTTTTGAGCCCCTCTTGTATAAATCATTGTATTGTATGCCTGGTAGAGGCTGTTGAAGATAGATGAAAATAATTTTAATCCAAATTAGGAGGTTGATGAGAGCCGAGACTTAGTTGAAGCTCGGACTCCACCATTGTAAATTAGCATTCCACCATTAATAGAAAATGACAATGTTTCCTGTTTTATCTTTCTGCGTAATGGGCGTTGTGTTATGAATGTCTTTTACATGTTTGTGAATTGTAGATGAATGTTAGAAATCGTCTGCAGGGATAGAGATACAGTTTTCTATCTGAGAGTGTGTTGAGTTAAGTCTGGTTCTCTGGGCTAAGTGAAAGGAGTGCACGACAGAGAGAAGAAAATCTATAAGCCAACACAAGGGGTGCGTGTCTGAACCCAGTGGAGTTAGAAGAGAAGCTGCCAGGAGGGCACACCATATTTATTCACTGACTCAGGGAGAAATTTCAAGGCAGTTAAGTCCCTTGAAAATAAAGACTGTGTGGAGAGAAGCATAGTTCATAGTTACTGAACACTTTAAAATACTCTTCCAGGAGAGCATCAAGATTACGTGAGCATACCCAGGAACTACACGGTTGAAGGTGTAGAAGAATCCCATAATTGTTGAACATTCTGGTGAAGGAAGGCTTTGCAAGAATTGAAACGACAGAGGAAAGGAGATGCCTTAAACCTTTCCATAAGGCCGAGAGAGAAGATGTCGAAGAACTGAGCCAAGTTCAAGGAGTGCACATAAGGTTTTGTGAGTTCACCTTATAAGATTAGGAAGCAGAGCAAGAAACTGTCAGGAGGGCATGAGAAATTCGTAGAGGAAGTTGGAGCCTTGAAGGTTTTCAAGCCGAACAAAGTCATAGAAGAGTTTCATAGATTTATGCAAGGAGTGAAGAAAGCCCTCAAGAATAACCTAAGTCTCAAAAGGAGGAATTGCGATAAGTGTGCAAATAAGTCGAGGACTAGCCTAAGTCCTGAAGACGGAGAAATCATCCATCGTCAAGGAGGAGATAGGTGCCAGAAGATCGAGAGGTTTAGGAGCAGGAACTTCGTAAGGTTTGTCAGGAGAAAACAAAGGATCTTCACAAATTTGCAAAGAGCGATTTCAATCCAGAAAATTGGATCTGGAAGGGTACGTGGGAGAGGATCAACGCATCACTGATTCGTAATCGGAAGAAATAGAGTCGGGAGAAGGGAGGAATCATGAAATTCGAGCTTGAGATTCGATCATATCCGTTGATCGTGAAAAGAACGTGGACCGTAGATTTGGTCCCGAAGCATTTTTTGATTCAAAAATCGGGATAAGGAGGAAGCAACTCGTGAAAGTCCTGAAGTGCGGAGTCGTGAAAGGAGTTGGCCCATGGTTGTAATCTGTGGTCATGTCAACGAGGAAGAGTCTAGCATGAGAGCTAGTGCTTGTTGGTGTAAGATTTGAAAGTGCTAAGAAGAGGGTCCGTAGGTGCCACATCGCGGGTATT
This sequence comes from Picea engelmannii, assembly GCA_009831015.1. Lineage (NCBI taxonomy): Eukaryota > Viridiplantae > Streptophyta > Pinopsida > Pinales > Pinaceae > Picea > Picea engelmannii. Next base: position 119,947 of record ML785428.1, read on the forward strand.
GTAACAGATATTGAAAATTTCTCTACCTAGTGTCTTCATCCCAAATGTGTTTGAGGATCGCATCAAGCTTATAAATTAACTAGGGATCTCAACTCCAAATTATCTCTAACTTGTATCAGATTGTTGAAGGCCTTGTAGGGCCTTTTGGGAAGAAAGTTCGTGTTCTGGGGTCTCTCACTAGAACACTTGAAATAACAACATGGTGGCGAAATGCTCTTGTTTGTAGAACATTTTTCACCACAACAGTGGTTGCTGTGGTGCTGAAGGGATTCATAACTTATTGTGAAAGTGGAAAATGTGGCCTTTTTGGAAATGGTGGCCTAATAATGTTTGATGTGAGTTCTGTGACGTTCAAGTATCAATTTGTTGATCCTGTGCTAATACTTGGAATTATTGGAGGAATAGTGGGAACGGTCTACAACTACCCTCTTGAGAAGACTCTAAGACTCTATGCCCTCATCAATCGGAAGTGACCTATATCCAAAAATCTTCTTGCCTGTGTTGTCTCCATATTTACAATTTGTTGCATTTTTGGACTTCCATGGCTTGTAAAATGCAAGCCTTGTCCGCCAGCGAAAATGATCAGCGAAGAATGTCCTAGCACTAATAGCACAGGAAATTTCAGCCATTTAACTATCCAACAGGTCAATACAATGACTTGCAAGCCTCCTTTTCACAACAAATGCTGGTGCCATTAAAAATATCTTCAGCTCTGGCACATGAGATGAGTTTCATCAATCATTACTCATGCTTTATTTTGTGGCTATTTTCACATTGCGACTGGTAACATATGGACTATCACTTCCATCGAGTCTCTTCATACCCATAATTTTAATAGGGTCTGTATATGGCCGTTTTCTTGGAGAGTTGATTGGATCCTTCACAGACATTGATCAGGAGCTTTGTGTTGTGCTCGGTGCAACCTCTTTTCTCTGGGGATCAATAAGAGTGACAGTTTCATTGTGTGTTATTCTCTTGGAGTTAACTAATAACTTGTCTTTTCTCCTTTTTATTATGTTTGTCCTGTTAAAATCAAAGAGAGTAGGTGATTCCTTCAACAATAGTGTGTACGATACCATTGTGCACTTGAAAGGGTTTCCATTCTTGGAAGAACATCCTGAACCATATATGAGGAACCTAACAGCCGGTGATGTTGTTACAGGTCCATTGATAACCTTTTCTGGAATAGAGAAAGTTTGAAACATTGTATAGTTCGGCAGTCAGAACCTTGAATCAGACAAGATTCAGAATCATTTAACCATTCTCGTGACCTTCTTAGGATTTTGTTTGTGGTTTTAAATTAGTTTGGATTACTGTTATGATTAGTTAAAGACGGTTGAAGTTAGTTCATTTTCTGTTAGGTATCCTATGACGCGGATTCAACCTCCTTGAGAGAGGGAATTTATATAGAGGTTCATTCATTGTAATAGGGGGGAGCCTGGGGGGAAACCTCTTTTGGAGAGAGCTGCTTTTGAACGCAGAGTTATTTTGAAAGCCCGGAATGGAGTTATACAGAGTGACATGTTTTCTTGATATTATGAGATTCATCACGGTCAATTCTTTCACTATGTTCTCTTTTTTTTTTTCACATTATCTATCTGTTCCTTTATCGACTGAGTTAAAATCTGTTTGGAATTCATTTTACATGCTCCTTACACACAGTTGATAAGAGTTCTGTTTCGATGGTGACTGGTCAGAATTCACTCTAGATAAGTGCTCTGCATCAAGTTATCAGCCTTCAGTTTTTTCCTCCAAAGTTGTAGTGAAAATTCATCCTTGATAGATGCTTTCACTGTGATGGCCTTTTCCTTTTCTTTTTCTGCTATTATATCATGATTATTTATAGCTGAAAGATAGACTTACTTTGCCTCATTTTCCGCAAGTAATACGATCACTGCTATAATCTCTTTTCTTTGGTTTTCACTTGACTCCATCGCCCAATAGGTCTTTTCAAATCCATGCAACCCCCAACCTTATTAAAAATCTTCTCTGATAAGAAATCTAGCCTTCTTAATGTGATTATTGAATATTCCTGAGTAAAGAGCCCTTGGCTGTTGAGAGAACTATCTCTGAGTGTATTAGGTCAGAAATATACCCAAAAATCAATTTTCAGGGATTGGCTTGCTGCAACCCAAGTCAAGTTCTGAACAATAAATAAATTTTTCTTTTTTAAAATGTGCTAAGGCTTGGCTCTATTACAGCCTAGAGTCAACTCTTGCGACAACATTTTTTGGCGCCGTTGTCGAGGATGGAGGACGAAGCTATCTTCCTTGGGATACAATAAAGGTTCGATCTATCTCTTGATGGTGAACATGGGATAGATGTTCGATTGGATGTGATTGTTCACCTGGCGACTCCTTGGTTTGTAGACTCTACATGTTTTTGTTGGCAACTCCACTGGTCTCAAATGTTGAAATCCTCCACTGCTCGGATCGCTGCAAGGTGCTACGTGATGAGGTTCAAGATTTTTGCAGGTCACTTTATTGATGCAGGCACGTGTTCTACTGTTCTTGGCACTTTACTGGAAAGTACCATCCCTAGATGGAGCCTATGTTGTAACAGATATTGCAAATTTCTCTACTTAGTGTCTTCATCCCAAATGTGTTTGAGGAACACATCAAGATTATAAATTAACTAGGGATCTGAACTCCAAATTATCTCTAACTTGTATTAGATTGTTGAAGGCCTTGTAGGGCCTTTTGGGAAGAAAGTTCGTGTTCTGGGGTCTCTCACTAGAACACTTGAAATAACAACATGGTGGCGAAATGCTCTTCTTTGGAGAACATTTTTCACCACAACAGTGGTCGCTGTGGTGCTGAAGGGATTCATAACTTATTGTGAAAGTGGAAAATGTGGCCTCTTTGGAAATGGTGGCCTAATAATGTATGATGTGAGTTCTGTGACGTTCAAGTATCAATTTGTTGATCCTGTGCTAATACTTGGAATTATTGGAGGAATAGTGGGAGCGGCCTACAACTACCTTCTTGAGAAGACTCTAAGACTCTATGCCCTCATCAATCGGAAGGGACCTATATCCAAAATTCTTCTTTCCTGTGTTGTCTCCATCTTTACATTTTGTTGCATTTTTGGACTTCCATGGCTTGTAAAATGCAAGCCTTGTCCGCCAGCGAAAATGATCAGCGAAGAATGTCCTAGCACTAATAGCACAAGAAACTTCAGCCATTTAACTATCCTGCAGGTCAATGCAATGATCTTGCAAGCCTCCTTTTCACAACAAATGCTGGTGCCATTAAAAATATCTTCAGCTCTGGCACAGGAGATGAGTTTAATCAATCATTACTCATGGTTTATTTTGTGGCTATTTTCACATTGCGACTGGTAACATATGGACTATCACTTCCATCGAGTCTCTTCATACCCATAATTTTAATAGGGTCTGCATATGGATGTTTTCTTGGAGAGTTGATTGGATCCTTCACAGACATTGATCGGGAGCTTTGTGTTGTGCTCGGTGCAACCTCTTTTCTCGGGGGCTCAATAAGAGTGACAGTTTCATTGTGTGTTATTCTCTTGGAGTTAACTAATAACTTGTCTTTGCTCCTTTTTATTATGTTTGTCCTGTTAAAATCAAAGAGAGTAGGTGATTCCTTCAACAACAGTGTGTACGATACCATTGTGCACTTGAAAGGGTTTCCATTCTTGGAAGAACATCCTGAACCATATATGAGGAACCTGACAGTCGATGATGTTGTTACAGGTGCATTGATAACCTTTTCTGGAATAGAGAAAGTTGGAAACATTGTATAGTTCGGCAGTCAGAACCTTGAATCAGACAAGATTCAGAATCATTTAACCATTCTCGTGAAGTGCTTAAACAAGGCCAGAAGCCTTATATAATAGCCTTCTGTTGAAAAAAAATAAAAAAATCTCCTCAACACTTCCCATTATTGCTTGAGGTCGTAGAGAAGAGCATAGAAAGCTGCTTACTCGCAAAGTCTTGATTGAGAGGCGATTATGAAACAGTGGAGGAGTTGGAGGGAATGACAAATCAAAGTTTGTGACGAGGGGATTCGATTTGATGGTATTGGCGTCTGATGATATGACAGAAAGGAGCACGGTCTTCTTCAACATTTTAAAGGGAGGAGTTAATGGAAATGACACAAAGGTGGTCTTGTGCGTGGATCAGAGTAGGTCCACACTGGAACTGGATGTGGATAAGACCGACTATGGAGGATTTGTGAGCGTGAAACCCCACCAACGCACACTGTTGCTTAGAGTATTGGTTGATCACTCGATCGTGGAAAGTTATGCAGAGGGAGGGAGAACATGCATTACGTCGAGGAGTTATCCGAGCGTGGAAGTTAATGAGAATACTCATCTCTTCGTGTTTAATTATAAGAATTTGCCCCTCGTCCTTTGTCGACTCTCCGCCTGGCACATGAACACTGCCACCCAAGTATATGAATCCAAGTGAACAGAGTTGCAAATATCGTTGAAAAATCTAAAAATGGAACAAGAATAAGATTCCAAGAGATTGAAGAAACAAAGAAAAACTGAAGAAGTAGAACATAAAATACTTGCATCCGAGTATACAAAGAGAGACGATGAACGTGGACCGACTAGAGAGCAACCTCTTGAGTGCAAACGACAAATAAATCACCAAATAGATTACAACACCTGCCACATGCACGAAACACCATGAAGAGCACCAATCTCGCCATTTCGGGATTTTGATCATCATTTTTCACATTATGCTACTTCCTCCGAAAGTCCGAAAGCCGAATTCATGGTTCCATCATTGCGCCGACGGGTAGGGTTCCATTTGTTAATATTTTGATTATATTAACCTGTTAGTAACAATTGTGGTATCGGGGTTTCAAAGGGTAAGAGAGCCGAGACCTTTCGAGTCTCGAAAGACCGATGGGATCCTAGCCGTTGACCCTGGCAGGACACGCGTCAGACATCAGAAGGAGAGTCGGGATTTCAGTTTATCGGAGGATCGAAGTTTCTGGAGGCAGGGAACTCCTACATGAGTGAATCGTGATGCGCGATTTCCCGACTGGATCAGAGCCGTCAGTCAACATAGTCACGTGGCGAGAGATCCCGCAGAGTCAGGGATCGAGGAGCTGAAAGTCCCATGCACATGACAGCGGGAATCGCGATATCCCGATACCCGATTTCCCGACGGAGCTACGGAGCGTAGTGGAGGATAGGTGTCAGAAGGACAATCCTTGTAGGGAGACAACGCCAAGTGGCATCGGCATATTGCAAACTCGGAGGTTCATGGATTAGAGCTGCAAAGATTTGCATGCAGAATTGCGAGATTGCGAGAAGCGATATCTTGGAAATCGTTGGATTAGTGTGTGGGACCGCAAGAGCAAGTGGATTACAGGAGGCAGGCTGTCGCTAGTTCAGAGGATGCGTGCTCGTGTCACCGTGAACGCCGAAACTCCGATGGAAGGTTTAAGCTATGGTCACACGGAGGCAGTGGTCATTTGGTTCACGTTCTAGCTGGTAGGGGCCAGCTTATGGAAGCGGAGCTCATCGCAAATCGGAGGATCGGGAGTTGTGGGTACATGTGCACCTCGGCACCGCAATTCCTGAAACCCCGAAACCCCGAAGCCTCATCATATACCTATCCCTTGTCGCCACATCATATCCCCGTGTCATGCCGTATGGTCTCTCCTCATCCCATCTCCACGCCGAGCATGTCAAGTCACCCCTGCCTGATTACTGTCCATTTACCACTTCGTGACAGGTTCTCCAGTCATCGCGACGGCCTCCAAGTCAACCCGCTAGTCTCACCATGAATTCTCTGAGCAGATCCAAATGGCAGAATGAGAAGGCCTCCATGTCCTGTAGGAACAAAGTCGGCCAGGGCCTTTTCTGATCCCAATGAATCAGTTATTGCAACAGTTGATGGTGGTTGGACATCATTTCCACCATAAATGGAAAGTCCAGAAATGACTGTAAGCTGGTCATTTCATTCACAGGTCCTTTTGGAATGCGATTGTGTCTGACTGAAACCTACAAACGTCCAGAGACTACAGGTGCAGTAAACACGCAGGCGTAATGCCATCAATGCAATGTCTCGAATTGGCTTCTATGGGTTTTGCTCTAAGAATTTAGAGGAGATTTCTCACATTTTGTAAGTATTGATGGTTGAGTAGAGCTCACGGTTGTAAAATTTTAATGAAGCACCGATTATTCTGTTATGCAAAGACTTTGGAGACTTCTTGCCTTATGAATGCCAGTTTCTTTCATATCTTTGTTTACACTGTGTTAGAGCAGCTCGGAATTGGAGGATCCAGTCAAGCTGTAACTATTATAGGATGATGTTGTAATGGATCACTGTGATAGTTACGGAGCCTCTAATCAGTTCCTGTGATTTCTTTAACGCTGAATGACTTGGAATTGGAGGATCCAGTCAAGTTTTCTATTCAGTTCCTTGAAGCCTTGAACCAGGAGGATCCTTCGTTCAAAGTTTTTCCCCTACGAACCGCTGCAAGCCTGTTTCCCAGAGCTGTTTGTTCATTTTCTTAAAATTCTTCCCCCCTGCTCACCTTTTAATCAACTCCCTGGCTGAAGTTAGGATTCCAGACCTCCTTTGTTCTTACGTACCAGACTTAGTCCCTGAAGTAGAGTGATACCTCCTCGATCCATTATCTCCATTTGATCACCCCTTATAAACAAATCGTGACATTAAACTGATGGGCGTCGGGCTCTACTCCTGCAAGGAATCCAGGAGTGACTTCTGACGCTAACATTTCTGGCGCCGCTGCCGGGGACGAAGTTGAAGATTTTCCCTGGGCAGAACGACATTGAGCCTCTGATTCTGAAGGTGCATCAGACATCAGATCCCTTAAATATTGTTGCTGTGCACCTGGCGACTCCACTGTGGCGACTCCATTGTTTCCACATCACTGTTTTAGCTGTGACTACTGTCAGCATGCCTGAAAGCCGACCCTAAGGAGCTTTCTCGAGAAGGTTTCAGCAGCTGCTTTCTCAGACTGAGAAGCTTCCTGGGGTAACGACAACGTTAAGATCTGGCCTTTGATGGTGAACAAGGACCATGCATATTTGAAGCTACGCATCTTTCACCTGGTGACTCCATGATTCAAGGATCGATTGGCGACTCCACTGGTTCGATATGGAGAAAATCCTTGCTCACAGGTTTGCTCCTTTTAATTTCTCTGCTATTCCTGGTTTTCCTAATGTTGTCCCCTCTCTGGATGAATGGGGCGATTATTTTCCCATATTTGGAAAAGGTGAAGAGGACAACCCGGCTCAACACCTCAGTGAGTTTCATGAACTCATGCATCAGTGGGAGATACATCATGAGGATGTATTACTAAAAATGTTCATGTTCTCATTAGCGGGGGATGCACGTAAATGGTATCATTCTTTACCCATGGCTACCATTTCTTCACTCAGTGATTTTCATGCAGCTTTCACCACCTATTGTCAGAGGCTGTATCCCCCTGAGTTAATTTGTCATAATTGTTGTGAGGGATACCACAACTCTATACAAGAGAAAGCTGTTTCTGACGAAATTTGTGGGGAGGATCTTGATGACCTGGATCAGAACTCAGTCCCTTCTCCTCCCCATTCATCTGCATCCGAGGCAGGTTATGAATGTGATAAAGTTCCCAGGGAGGAGGATGGCACCCTGAGTAAGCTGATAGAGCAGGTGAAATATCTCTCTACCCAATTAGAAGGGTTGAAATATGAAGACTGTGCAGAGGATTTTCCAGTCCTTGAGGCAGATGCTCTGAGCAACTCTTTTGAAGAGATTGTTGAAGATTTATTAGATGAGTTGGCATCTACCCCCAATGAGCTTGCTATCTCAGATCAAAGCAATAAAGAGGTAGTTGTGGAAGAGGATTGCTCTCTTTTCCTTCACGATATTTCCCACGATGTGTTTACATTCGGGGTCGAAACGGAGGAGCGGAGGATAGTTCCATTTCTGCAAGTTGGAGAAGCTTTGTCTCCCCCAACTTCGATGATTATCTGGAAGAGGAGCAGCAGAGCCCGACATCACCTTTTGCTTGTCAGAGCATACAGACCACTTATGATAGTTACGAATCAAAGTCCGAGCTCGATATGATGGATTTCCAAGAGCAGGTCGCAGAGCCTTATCCCCTGCTCGCAAATGAAAGACAATGCAAGGAAATCAGCCCCCCTGAGCAGAAAATTGAAAAGCAGAGCTTTCCCATAGGTCCTATCTATGATGATTACGACTCTGACCCTTGGGAGAGCTAAGAAGAGGCACCAGAGGAACCAGAGGAGCAGTCGAAGATGCAGTTTACAGAGTGCGCAGAGCCAGTCAGTGAGCATCCACCACCTGAGATTAGCGAGCCTACTTTAGTTATTCACCCGCCTGTGGTTATCAGAGACATTCGGCTGCGTGTGAACAACTGTGTAGCAGAAGAGGCTGTATTTCGCCAATTCCTTGGAAATGGCCACTCATTCGATGACCCTGTCAGCAAATACATGGAGTGGCATTTCCCCTATGCCTTGGAGCCACCCTATTTCATCTCAACTCAAGCCTGTAAGGAGGAGTTGAAGAGTGTGGCCGTTCTGCTGTCACGGTTACACCATCTGCTGGTGATCATCGACAGAAGGAAGGAGCTTCTATCCAGACAGCTGCTTGGATGGCTATGGTGGAAGTTCTCTTTCACCTAGCCCATGTAAAATATTTTATTAGTTTAGGATTGTGTATAAATAAGCTCCTTTGAGCATGTAGCTTTATTTTGTTACTTTTATTTTTTGGCCTGTATTTTCAGCAGCAGGATGTTTTCAGCATGACTCCATAGCCCAACAACAAGGCACTGGAACTACAAAATGAGACCTTAGAGCATCACAGGAACGACTCTATCCCCCATGGAGCCTAATGTTAGTAACAATTATGGTATCGGGGTTTCAAAGGGTAAGAGAGCCGAGACCTTTCGAGTCTTGAAAGACCGATGGGATCCTAGCCGTTGACCCTGGTAGGACACGCGTCAGACATTAGAAGGAGAGTCGGGATTTCAGTTTATCGGAGGATCGAAGTTTCTGGAGGCAGGGAACTCCTACATGAGTGAATCGTGATGCGCGATTTCTCGACTGGATCAGAGCCATCAGTCAGCAGAGGCACGTGGCGAGAGATCCCGCAGAGTCAGGGATCGAGGAGCTGAAAGTCCCATGCACATGACAGCGGGAATCGCGATATCCCGATACCCGATTTCCCGATGGAGCTACGGAGCGTAGTGGAGGACAGGTGTCAGAAGGACAATCCTTGTAGGGAGACAGCGCCAAGTGGCATCGGCATATCGCAAACTCAGAAGTTCGTGGGTTAGAGCTGCAAAGATTTGCATGCAAAATTGCAAGATCGCGAGAAGCGATATCTTGGCAATCGTCGGATTAGTGTGTGGGACCGCAAGAGCAAGTGGATTACAGGTGGCAGGCTATCGCTAGTCTGGAGGATGCGTTCTCATGTCACCATGAACGCCGAAACTCCGATGGAAGGTTTAAGCTACGGTCACACGGAGGCAGTGGTCATTTGGTTCACGTTCTAGCTGGTAGGGGCCAGCTTATGGAAGCGGAGCTCATCGCAAATCGAAGGATCGGGAGTTCCGGGTACATGTGCACCCCGACACCGCAATTCCCGAAACCCTGAAGCCTCATCATATACCTATCCCTTGTCGCCACGTAATATCCCTGTGTCATGTCGTATGGTCTCTCCTCATCCCATCTCCACGCCGATCATGTCAAGTCACCCCTGCCTGATTACTGTCCATTTACCACTTCGTGATAGGTTCTCCAGTCATTGTGACGGCCTCCACGTCAACCCGCTAGTCTCACCATGAATTCTCTGAGCAGATCCAAATGGCAGAATGAGAAGGCCTCCATGTCCTGTAGGAACAGAGTCGGCCAGGGCCTTTTCCGATCCCAATGAATCAATTATTGCAACAGTTGATGGTGGTTGGACATCGTTTCCACCATAAATGGAAAGTCCAGAAATGACTGTAAGCTGGTCATTTCATTCACAGATCCTTTTGGAACGTGATTGCGTCTGACTGAAGCCTACGAACGTCCAGAGACTGCAGGTACAGTAAATACGCAAGCGTAATGCCATCAATGCGATGTCTCGAATTGGCTTCTATGGGTTTTGATCTAAGTATTTAGAGGAGATTTCTCACATTTTGTAAGTATCGATGGTTGAGCAGAGCTCCCAGTTGTAAAATTTTAATGAAGCACTGATTATTCTGTTATGCAAAGACTTTGGAGACTTCTTGCCTTATGAATTCCAGTTTCTTTCATATCTTTGTTTACATTGTGTTAGAGCAGCTCGGAATTGGAGGATCCAGTCGAGCTGTAACTATTATAGGATGATGTTGTAATGGATCACTGTGATAGTTATGGAGCCTCTAATCAGTTCCTGTGATTTCTTTAACGCTAAATGACTTGGAATTGGAGGATCCAGTCAAGTTTTCTATTCAGTTCCTTGAAGCCTTGAACCAGGAGGATCCTGCGTTCAGAGTTTTTCCCCTACGAACTGCTGCAAGCCTGTTTACCAGAGCTGTTTGTTCATTTTCTTAAAATTCTTCCCCCCTGCTCACCTTTTAATCAAATCCCTGGCTGAAGTTCGGATTCCAGACCTCCTTTGTTCTTCTGTACCAGACTCAGTCCCTGAAGTAGAGTGATACGTCCTCGAGCCATTATCTCCATTTGATCACCCGTTATAAACAAATCGTGACATTAAATTGATGGGCGTTGGGCTCTGCTCCTGCAAGCAATCCAGGAGTGACTTTTGATGCTAACATAACCGATTTCGGACACGGTCTTTTGATGGCATCAAATCGCAGAGCCTGTAAATGAACTAGATAGAATCACCTTTGAAATCTCAATTCTAGACAAAGTCATTTAACCATAAAATGAGCGTCGGTAATATCCTTGGCATTCGTTTTGGCTCCAACACAAGAAATTGCAAAACAGGTTGATAAAGAATATGCTCCAGACTGTTATGGGGTTTTCCTATAATGAGCCAATCAATCTTCATGCAAAAGGTTTAAATATTGTTGTCGGAACACCTGGTTGCATTTTTTGATATAATCAATTGTGGTGCACCAGTCTTGTCAGAAGTACAGTTTATTGTTTTGGACAAGGCTGACCATATACTTATGGTGAGCTTTGATGAATTTTTTTCTGCTACAATGCCTGTCTGGGTGCAGAGGCTTTCATGGCACTAGGTCGGGTCCTTTCCTGTGAATTTTTGCATGGTGATATTTCACTGAATCAGCGAGAGAAGACTCTTGCTGGCTTTCACAAAGGGATGCTTTAACATGCTGATTGCTACTGATGTAGCTGTCTGTGGTCTTGATATTCCTAATATTGATCCGGTTATTCATTATGAACTCCCGACAACTTCAGATATTTTTGCGCATGGAGGCGAATCAAATATATACACTATTATAAACAGTTCGGAAATTAGGATTTTGTTTGTGCTTTTAAATTAGTTTGGATTACTGTTATGATTAGTTAAAGATGGTTGAAGTTAGTTCATTTTCTGTTAGGTATCCTATGACGTGGATTCAGCCTCCTTGAGAGAGGGAATTTATATAGAGGTTCATTCATTATAATAGGGGGGAGCCTGGGGGGAAACCTCTTTTGGAGAGAGATCCTTTTGAACACAGAGTTATTTTGAAAGCTTGGAATGGAGTTATACAGAGTGACATGTTTTCTTGATATTATGAGATTCATCATGGTCAATTCTTTCACTATGTTCTCTTTTTTTTGTCATATTATCTATTTGTTCCTTTATCGACTGAGTTAAAATCTGTTTGGAATTCATTTTACATGCTCCTTACACACAGTTGATAAGATTTCTGTTTCGATGGTGACTGGTCAGAATTCACTCCAGATAAGTGCTCTGCATCAAGTTATCAACCTTCGGTTTTTTCCTCCTAAGTTGTAGTGAAAATTCATCCTTGATAGATGCTTTCACTGTGATGGCCTTTTCCTTTTCTTTTTCTGCTATTATATCATGATTATTTATAGCTGAAAGATAGACTTACTTTGCCTCATTTTCCGTAAGTAATACAATCACTGCTATAATCTCTTTTCTTTGGTTTTCACTTGACTCCATCGCCCAATAGGTCTTTTCAAATCCATGCAACCCCCAAACTTATTAAAAATCTTCTCTGATAAGAAATCTGGCCTTCTTAATGTGATTATTGAATATTCTGAGTAAAGAGCCCTTGGCTGTTGAGAGAACTATCTCTGAGTGTATTAGTTCAGAAGTATACCCAAAAATCAATTTTCAGGGATTGGCTTGCTGCAACCCAAGTCAAGTTCTGAACAATAAATAAATTTTTCTTTTTTAAAATGTGCTAAGGCTTGGCTCTATTACAGCCTAGAGTCAACTCTTGCGACAACATTTTTTGGTGCCGTTTCCGGGGATGGAGGAAGAAGTTATCTTCCCTGGGATACGACAAAGGTTCGATCTATCTCCTGATGGTGAACATGGGATAGACGTTCGATTGGATGTGATTTTTCACCTGACGACTCCTTGGTTCGTAGACTCTACATGTTTTTGTTGGCAACTCCATTGGTCTAAAATGTTGAAATCCTCCACTGCTCGGATTGCTGCAAGGTGCTACGTGATGAGGTTCAATATTTTTGCAGGTCACTTTATTGATGCAGGCACGTGGTCTACTGTTCTTGGCACTTTACTGGAAAGTACCATCCCTAGATGGAGCCTATGTTGTAACAGATATTGAAAATTTCTCTACTTAGTGTCTTCATCCCAATTGTGTTTGAGGATCGCATCAAGATTATAAATTAACTAGGGATCTCAACTCCAAATTATCTCTAACTTGTATCAGATTGCTGAAGGCCTTGTAGGGCCTTTTGGGAAGAAAGTTCGTGTTCTGGGGTCTCTCACTAGAACACTTGAAATAACAACATGGTGGCGCAATGCTCTTCTTTGGAGAACATTTTTCACCACAGCAGTGGTCGCTGTGGTGCTGAAGGGATTCATAACTTATTGTGAAAGTGGAAAATGTGGCCTCTTTGGAAATGGTGGCCTAATAATGTTTGATGTGAGTTCTGTGACGTTGAAGTATCAATTTGTTGATCCTGTGCTAATACTTGGAATTATTGGAGGAATAGTGGGAGCGGTCTACAACTACCTTCTTGAGAAGAATCTAAGACTCTATGCCATCATCAATCGGAAGGGACCTATATCCAAAATTCTTCTTGCCTGTGTTGTCTCCATATTTACATTTTGTTGCATTTTTGGACTTCCATGGCTTGTAAAATGCAAGCCTTGTCCGCCAGCGAAAATGATCAGCGAAGAATGTCCTAGGACTAATAGCACATGAAACTTCAGCCATTTAACTATCCAGCAGGTCAATACAATGATCTTGCAAGCCTCCTTTTCACAAAAAATGCTGGTGCCATTAAAAATATCTTCAGCTCTGGCACAGGAGATGAGTTTCATCAATCATTACTCAAGCTTTATTTTGTGGCTATTTTCACATTGAGACTGGTAACATATGGACTATCACTTCCATCGAGTCTCTTCATACCCATAATTTTAATAGGGTCTGCATATGGTCGTTTTCTTGGAGAGTTGATTGGATCCTTCATAGACATTGATCAGGAGCTTTGTGTTGTGCTCGGTGCAGCCTCTTTTCTCGGGGGCTCAATAAGAGTGACAGTTTCATTGTGTGTTATTCTCTTGGAGTTAACTAATAACTTGTCTTTGCTCATTTTTATTATGTTTGTACTGTTAAAATCAAAGAGAGTAGGTGATTCCTTCAACAACAATGTGTACGATAACATTGTGCACTTGAAAGGGTTTCCATTCTTGGAAGAACATCATGAACCATATATGAGGAACCTGAAAGCCGGTGATGTTGTTACAGGTCCATTGATAACCTTTTCTGGAATAGAGAAAGTTGGAAACATTGTATAGTTCGGAAGTCATAACCTTGAATCAGACAAGATTCAGAATCATTTAACCATTCTCATGAAGCGCTTAAACAAGGCCAGAAGCCTTATATAATTGCCTTCTATTGAAAAAAAAATTAAAAATCTCCTCGACACTTCCCAGTATTGCTTGAGGTCGTAGAGAAGAGCATAGAAAGATGCTTACTCGCAAAGTCTTGATTGAGAGGCGATTATGAAACAGTGGAGGAGTTGGAGGGAATGACAACTCAAAGTTTGTGATGAGGGGATTCGGTTTGATGGTATTGGCGTCTGATGATCTGACAGAAAGGAACATGGTCTTCTTCAACATTTTCAAGGGCAGAGTTAATGGCAATGACACAAAGGTGGTCTTGTGTGTGGATCATAGCAGGTCCACACTGGAATTGGATGTGGATAAGACCGGTTATGGAGGATTTGTGAGTGTGAAACCCCACCAACGCACGCTGTCACTTAGAGTATTGGTTGATCACTCGATCGTGGAAAGTTATGCAGAGAGAGGGAGAACATGCATTACGTCGAGGAGTTATCCGAGCGTGGCAGTTAATGAGAATGCTCATCTCTTCGTGTTTAATTATAAGAATTCGCCCCTCGTCCTTCGTCGACTCTCCGCCTGGCACATGAACACCACCACCCAAGTATATGAATCCAAGTGAACATAGTTGCAAATATCGTTGAACAATCTAAAAGTGGAACGAGAAGAAGAGTCCAAGAGATTGAAGAAACAAATAAAAACTGAAGAAGCGGAACATAAAAGACTTGCATCCGAGTATACAAAGAGAGACGATGAACGTGGACCGTCTAGAGAGCAACCTCCTAAGTGCAAATGACAAATAAATCACCAGATACATTACAACACCTGCTGCATGCACGAAACACCACGAAGAGCACCAATCTCGCCATTTCGGGATGTTGATCATCGTTTTTCACATTATGCTACTTCCTCCAAAAGTCCGAAAGCCGAATTCATGGTTACATCATTGCACCCACGGGTATGGTTCCGTTTGTTAATATTTTGATTATATTAATCGATTTCGGACACGGTCTTTTGATGGAATCAAATCGCAGAGCCTGTAAATGAACTGGATAGACTCGCCTTTGAAATCTCAATTTTAGACAAAGTCATTTAAGCATAAAATGAGCGTTGGTAATATCCTTGGCATTCGTTTTGGCTCCAACACGAGAACTTGCAAAATAGGTTGATAAAGAATCTGCTCCACACTGTTATGGGGTTTACCTATAATGAGCCAATCAATATTCATGGAAAAGGTTTAAATATTGTTGTCGGACCACCTGGTTGCATTTTTTGATATAATCAATTGTGGTGCACTAGTCTTGTCAGAAGTACAGTTTATTGTTTTGGACGAGGCTGACCAGATACTTATGGTGAGATTTTATGAATTTTTTTCTACTACAATGCCTGTCTGGGTGCAAAGGCTTTCATGGCACTAGGTCAGGTCCTTTCCTGTGAATTTTTGCATGGTGATATTTCACTGAATTAGCGAGAGAAGACTCTTGCTGGCTTTCACGAAGGGATGCTTTAACGTGCTGATTGCTACTGATGTAGCTGTCCGTGGTCTTGATATTCCTAATATTGATCCATTTATTCATTATGAACTCCCAACAACTTCAGAGATTTTTGCGCATGGAGGCGAATCAAATACATACACTGTTATAAACAGTTCGGAAATTAGGATTTTGTTTGTGCTTTTAAATTAGTTTGGATTACTATTATGATTAGTTAAAGACGGTTGAAGTTAGTTCATTTTCTGCTAGGTATCCTATGACGCAGATTCAACCTCCTTGAGAGAGGGAATTTATATAGAGGTTCATTCATTGTAATAGGGGGGAGCCCAGGGGGGATCCTGTGGGGAAACCTCTTTTGGAGAGAGATCCTTTTGAACGCAAAGTTATTTTGAAAGCATGGAATGGAGTTATACAGAGTAACATGTTTTCTTGATATTATGATATTCATCACGGTCAATTGTTTCACTATGTTCTCTTTTTTTTGTCATATTATCTATCTGTTCCTTTATCGACTGAGTTAAAATCTGTTTGGAATTCATTTTACATGATCCTTACACACAGTTGATAAGATTTCTGTTTCGATGGTGACTGGTCAGAATTCACTCCAGATAATTGCTCTGTATCAAGTTATCAGCCTTCATTTTTTTCCTCCAAAGTTGTAGTGAAAATTCATCCTTGATAGATGCTTTCACTGTGATGGCCTTTTCCTTTTCTTTTTCTGCTATTATATCATGATTATTTATAGCTGAAAGATAGACTTACTTTTCCTCATTTTCCGCAAGTAATACGATCACTGCTATAATATCTTTTCTTTGGTTTTCACTTGACTCCATCGCCCAATAGGTCTTTTCAAATCCATGTAACCCCCAACCTTATTAAAAATCTTCTCTGATAAGAAATTTGGCCTTCTTACTGTGATTATTGAATATTCCTGAGTAAAGAGCCCTTGGCTATTGAGAGAACTATCTCTGAGTGTATTAGGTCAGAAGTATACCCAAAAATCAATTTTCAGGGATTGGCTTGTTGCAACCCAAGTCAAGTTCTGAACAATAAATAAATTTTTCTTTTTTAAAATGTGCTAAGGCTTGGCTCTATTACAGCCTAGAGTCAACTCTTGCGACAACAACGGGTGCCCAGGAAGTGGAAAAGGGCTCATGTCAATTTGAAACTGGTTCCATCAGGATCCCGATGAGTCATTCATCTCAACGACTTGAACGATCCTAGACCGGGAGGTCACACAAGAGTGGTATCAGAGCTTGATTTCTCTTGTAAACAAAAGGTGAAGGAGGAGACATAGGAGATAGTCTGATACTAGATTGGTATCAGAGCGCAATTATCAGAGCTAAAATTTCTCTCAGGCAGAGAGAAAGAGATACAAATACCGTCCCAAAGATTTATTTCTCTTAGGTAGGGGGAAGGACGTAAAGGAGCAGATGAATAATTGATTCTATAAGCCAGGGAGAGAGAGTGTGATACTCTGTTGGAAATGTTGCAAGGCGTGCAACATATGGTAAGCAGCTAGGTGGGATATAGAAAAAGAGAGATGGACATTGACAGTCATAAAATTGGGCGACGAGAATTCTATTTGCAGAAGAGCAAGGTGGATATGGACAAGGAGCTCAGTGAAATTCAAGAGCATATGGAGGCACTAGCATTCAATATGCAACAAGAGTCAAAGGTACACTGGAGGTACAAATGACCTTTAAATAAGATAGCCAGATGGCCTATTCAGAATTTGCTGGCCAGGAGGCAGCAACAGATGTTAAAGAGGTGGTTGAGGCATGTTGAAAAACTCAATCATAAGGGAGAGAGATGTGGCAAGGGTCTCGTAGATTTCCAGGTGGGAAACGAGAAGGGATCAATGGATCTCGTAAAATTCCAGGTGGGCAGAGGAGACATCCCATATTACCAAGTGGGCAAGGGAGAAGAGACAATATCAGCTGAGAGTTCATTGGAAGATGAGGAGGCATAAGAAAAACCTCTCTCAGATGGAGATTCACGCAAAATTGTGAGCTACGTGAATGAAGATTATGACAAGTTAGAAACTTTCATCACATCGAAGGAGAAGGATCAGAGGGATGTTCTGATCATTGGAGGAGTTGAGATATTCCTACCAAGCGGTTGAGGAGAGGCTAACACAAATGTTGTAGAGGCGACAGGGAGACAACAAGAAGAGACTGTCAAGGAGGAGAAGGAACAAATACTGATGTTTGTCTCGATCAAAGGAGAGAAACATTCAACAAAATTGCTCGAAGTTTTCAGCCAGGAAGTTGAATAGGGGATGACTACAACACTGGAGTCTGCAACAGAAGGGGGAGCAGACAACATAGACTTTGCTGGTCTGTTTGAAGAATTAGAATCCCTTGAGAGGAGAGTGGTAGTGAAAAGTGTGCACATCCAATAGGCTAAGTTGGAAACAGATGAAGGACTACACCAACATGAGGAACAACTGGAGGACTTCCAGGAGAGAATCTATTAGGAGAAGTGGTAGCTAAGCAACAGTTCAGTGATGAGGATCCTGCATGAGTGAAGACTGCAACAGAGTGGCTAGTTAAAGCTACAAAGGAAGAAGATGTCTTGGGAAGTAAGTGTGATTTTCCCATCGACAAGGAGAGAGTGCAGTGAGCTAGCCTGCAACATAAGAACCAGCTAATGGAGCAACTGGACAAGGTGATGGAGGAGATAAGAAAGATGAAATCAGAGTCAACAGAGGATCTGTTCAAGAAGAGGAAGTTGGACAAAAGGAAACCTACACGAGTAGTGGGGAGGATGTAGGAGTAGTAGTGTTATCGGGCTAATTGTTAAGTGCAGACACAAATCAATCCCCCTAGCTTCGCTACGAAACTAGAACAAAATGAGATAGTACACCACTCTTTCCTTAGATTTCAATTATCAAATTAGAAATGGATCTATAACACACCTTTTAAATATCAAAGATCTGACTTCTTCAATGCAATCCAAGCTCCGTCGTGAGGCTTATGGAGAAAGATATGCAAATAAACACAAGCCAACGAAGAGAAGAATAACATAGCCTATTTGATATGAAACTGTGTATGTAATCAAGGAATCATACAATATGGACAAATGACATTCATATAGGAAAGAAAAGTATATATGTATTAAAGAATGTGGAAGAAAGATACAACCAGATGCCTTGATGTTGTCAGGTTCCTTCCAACAGTTTCTTGCTTCCCACACACTTCTACTCCATGGATTCTGAGATCATAGATCTGATAGCTACTCACAATCTATCTTGACAAAGCAAAGCTCAAAGCCACTCTAACCAATCTAACAATCTCAAGCCAAATTTCCAATCTACAAAACTCAAGCTCAAGTCAATCTAACTTTCTCCATGACAGCTCCTCTCCTTTTATAAGATGAAGAAGCTAAGGTGAGGAGGTTAGGATGATCCCACTAAATCATGAAAGCGAGTAATATCCAAACCGTCTAGAGGCCACCTCACCATAGAAGCTTCTCCTTCTAGAAGCATTGAGAAGATGCTCGTTTTTCCCATGTATAGGAATTTCTGCACCCTAGCTATAATGCAGCCTGTGGAAACTCCACAGTATATCTTTAGAGAAAGGTGCGGAAATTAGGCATCGCCTCACCCTGCGTATAGTACAACTTGCAGAAATCCTCTTTAATAAGGTTTTTACAAAGGAAAATACAACTTCTTCTCTCACTAAAAGTTCTTCTCCCTTCTTTCTTCAAGAATTCAGGCCACTGACCCCTCTGAAGGAAACATATAGGTTTACACCATTAACAGTCATAGGGATGATGAAAACAATGTGTAACAGAGAGCCCCCCCAAAGTATGAAGTTATAACAAAGTGATAGCTGAAATGCTTTGTCGAGTGTGTGCAGGGAACCAGGAACAGTTGGTCGGAAACCTGCCAACAAACAAGGAAAACAATACAATAATATATCATCACTAAGGTAGGCATTCCCATACTCAGAATACAAATGACTCAAAGCATAAATTCTGACATGTGAAGATCCATGTCAAGTAAGACAGGTCATGGCCACCAAACATACACTGTGGGTCCATGCCATTATGACTCAAATATGAACAAAGCCACCAAAAATACACTGTTGATCTATGTGTTAAAGACTCAAATTTGAACATAGCCATGAGACATATAATATGGATCTATGCAATAATACAATCTGAATATAATCCAATGCAACCTATATCTTTCAGAAAAGATTCAGGGTCTTCATCCCCACCACTCTATAGTACGAATCTAACCATGCAAATACATGTGTTGAAGTCAAACATGGTAGAAACCACTTGATTACCGGTCATTAGTGAATACCGTTAACAAGTGAAAAGGAAATCACCATTAATGTCAATGAATCCCAAGGTACTCTAGTACAATCCAATGAATGTGAATTAATGAGCTAAAGTCAAACACTCGGAGTAATATTCCGATCAGGGGTCAATAATGAAAACCCACTGTCGAAAGCGAGGAAACCTGCCATTGAGGCATGCAATTTCCAAGGTACCAATTAGTTTCTAAGTGTAATTCCTGGATAATAAGTTGAATTCGACAGGAAAAGACTCGTCACAGGAGGGCCTTAATGTATCCCCCATCAATGACACGAAATGGGTAACAAGATTTGAAGTAGATCAGAGTAACAAGTGATTCAGGACTAACTCAGGGATGGCCGATGCAATAGAAGGCTTAAGGACTGCATAAATGGCTGACATAATAGAAGGCTTTCCAGGTTGAACTTCTCTTTGAACATATTTATGACATGACAACTGTCTTGGAAACGCTATCTCAACAATAGGGATCACAGACCAATTTGTAATCTTATAAAGGAGTATGATCAAGAGACAAGAGGATTTTCATGTTCAAAAGTGACTCTTCCATAGAATACAGGTTTAAACATATTTCTTTCCCAATTTCCCCCCACCATTTCTAGCGAGTACCTCTTTATTTTTACACAAACTTGAGGAGGATAACATATTCTTGAACTGTAAGCTCATCCTTCGGATGAGTCCCTATGAGTATGTTTAACGAACCCTAGGAAGGAGTGGTTCGGTCCCATATGGGCCTTTCGATGTTTGTTTAATGAGTCCAAAGAAAGAAAACTCAGAGGTTTTTCATGTTTAGAGATTCCGAAAAACACTTAAAGAGAACTCTCTCAATTCCTTTGTCGTAAATTAGTTTGATGAGACCGAAAAAGTGATAACCTACCTCCCATCAAATGTTTTCTTCAAATAATTTTATGAGCATGAAAAGAACAAGGTCGCTCAACAATCTTTTCATGTTTAGAGTGTCTGAAAAGAGCTTAAAGGGAACTCCAGGGGGTTCCTTTTTCGTATAACCTTTACGAGTCCGAAAAAGTGATAAGAGTTTACTCGGTTACATTCTCATGTATTTACGAGCACGAGAAAGAACAAAGATTGCTTGGGATTGTTTTCATTTTTACGCAAGCTTAAAACAAAACAAAACTATGCTTGGGATAGATTTTATTTTTTACACAAGCTTAAAACTAGCCAAAACTATGCTTGGACCTGGTTTCATTTTTACACAAGATTGAACCAGAGAAAACTATGCTTGAGGTAGAAGGTTTCATTTTTACACAAGCTTGAACCATAGAAAAATATGCTTGCAACTTCCCAATGCAGAATTCAGGGATGGTTGGTACTTAACCCCTAGCTGAGGCTAAAAGCATTGCCCCCAAAGCTTCTATTCATCCAATACCATAGGAGGATGAAAAGAAGTTTCAAATACTATACGTAACAAAGCACTTGACTCAAATAGAGAGGGGGAAGTTCATTTTTAACGAGCTTGACACAGGAGAAGAACTATGCTCATGACTCTAGGTTTAATCCCAATACCTTTGTTTTATTTTTTAACGAGCTTGACACAGAAACATGAACTATGCTCATAATCTTTGTTTCATTTTTAATGAGGTTTCCACATAGACACAAAAAGCTATTCTCATAGCTGGTTTCATTTTTTAACGATCTTGAAATCAGAAAAGCATGCTCAAGACTGGTTTCATTTTTTAATGATATTGAAATCAGAAAACCATGCTCAAGGATGGTTTCATTTTTTAATGAGCTTGAAATCAGAAAACCATGCTCAAGGTTGGTTTCATTTTTTAATGAGCTTAAAACTAAACAAAACTATTTTCAAGGTTGGTTTCATTTTTTAATGAGCTTAAAACTAAACAAAACTATGCTCAACTTCTTAATCACGGCTTCGAAGAGGATAATGCTCTAGAAGGACACCATGTCAAGGGACAAAAATCGATCATGGCCTCCAAGAGATCTTCACTCGATGGAAGAAACACACTTTTGAAGGAACACATGTCGAGGGTCGTGAACAAAGTAAGGAGATCAGGCTCCAAAATCCCTATCGAAGATATCACCATGTCAACTACCGGATCTAAGTCATAAGAATATGAAGTCATCAGAGACAATGCTGCATAATTAACATACGGCGGGGGAGATACCATCTGCATATACGAACCATTGAGGGAGGTAATCCAGTCAGGACCGATGAATGAAAGTTGATCAATAGTCACAATTCTTCCATCGTGGGGGAAATATATCACACAAAAAAGAGTGGAAAAAATAGCTTTCATGGCATAGACATAATCCTGCCCAAGGAGTAAAGTGAAATCCAAGGGGTCTTGGACTACCGTGACGTCAATAAAGACAATTTTCCCACCCAAAGTTATAGGAAACTAAGGAAGGGTCCCTAAAGGTTGACTGGTTCTTCTGTTAAAAGCTAACAAATTCTATGTAATCGGGGCAAGCTGAGGACAAACCAAATATTGCCAAGTAAAAGAGGAGAAAATACTAATGGATGCACCTTCATCTATCAGTGTCTGAGGAACGTCCCGACCACAAACCTGCATTGTAATTTGGAAAGGAATGTGAGAGGGAAGACGAGGTCCAGTTAGCACACCCCAATTAAAAAGGATAGCCTCATTACTTGGAGGATATTCCATGGGAGAAGGAGGAATATCCCCCAACACGGTGGATTCTGTATCAACAAGAAAAATGTGGGCAACATCAGGTTTAATCTCTAGTGGGAGAGTAGGATCAACTGATAATGACGTCAAATCGACCACTTGGGTTTCATTCTCCAAGGGGAGAATGGGGTCGACAGGTGGAAACAAATTGATCTCTTTGGTTTCACTCTCTAACGAGAGAGTGGGATTGACTGAGGATGAAATTGGATCGACCACTTGGTTTTCACTCTCTGGTGGGAGAGTGGGATTGATCGAGGATGGGAGCATATCAACCACTTTTTCAACTGGTTCAACTAAGGATGTGACCAGATTGACGACATGATCAACCAGACTGACCAACAAAGGGACCAGAATGATCATTCCATCAAATACAGGTGGGTTAAGAGTTAACTTGCAATAAGCAACTGGAAGTTGAGACTGTGAAACAATCATGTCTTCTAGTAATTTTGAGGCTTTGTCCATATGAGGGAAAAGGTGAGTGAGATGACTCCCTTTGCATATCATACACGGGAACTTGACTCAAATATTCTTCTTGCCAACTGTATCATGACTAGTTGACAGGAGGTCATCATCATGTTGTTCAGACGCTGATGACATAGACTGGAAAGGAGCTATAGACCATGCTTCTATGACCTTGGATAAACCAGGGCAATCCTTAAGAAGATGGCTACCCTTACAAAGAATGCAAGGGCACTTGGGATTATAGGTTGTTTGGGTGATCATGAAATCATAAACACTCCCAACATGATTAACAGTAATTGGTTTCTTTCCAACATGTCCAACAATGGTTGGAAGTTTGGAAACTTTCTTATCTTTCTTCTTCTTATTCTTCCTTTTCTTCTTCTTCTTATCCACCAGATTACTAGCTTTAGAGCTTTCACTCAGCGAAGGATATGAAATGGAAGAAGACCTTGCAAGTGAAGAAGGCGAAGAAGATATTACCGATGAAGAAGGTGAAGGATCAACATGAGGCTGATGTTCTTGGGGGGAAGTGCTTACAACTGAAGAACTAGCTACATTCGGGATTACCTGAGTGGAAAACAACCATACTGGTAATCCAATTGTGAGACCTGTAAGGCTCAAAGTAGCAATGTGAGGAGGACCAATGTTTTTGTAAGAAGGGAAAACAAAAGTTCCCCTAGAAAAGGGGTTCCTTCATTGGTCATTCTGGGAACTGATGCCATTAAATAAATATCCAACCTAGAGTCTGCTAGGGAAAACAAACAACACATTCTAAAAATTTAATAAGAAAACAAGAAAACAAAACCTTCTTACAATGAACTCACTAGTTGGTGATGTAATCCAACGTCATGGGAACAATGTAGGAAGGGGATGAGATAGAGTGGGTGGAAAATTTATGTTGACAACCTGCTTAACAGAATTACACCCTGGTGCAAGCTCCCACACATAATCGTGGGTATAACCTCAAAGGAGACTGAGTGAGTTTGGCCAACGTCAATTCCAGGTACCGTGAAGACTTGGCCCTCCACAGTCACCTTGTGTAAATACCCTAAAGAGATAGGCCACTAAGGTTACCAACTCCAATAGTGATTCCTGGGGAAACAGTTGACAGTTCGATCCATGCGCAAAGGCAGGGTATCTAGCCTGAAATCAACTTAAAAGGCTTCCACTCATCATTGTGGGTATACCTTCAAGTGACCCCCATAATATGCGCAATCTCTACACCAAGATTGACAAAGAAGGGTGAGTAACTCTACCAGTCTTAATGCGACCTTGTGATTGACCCTTGTGTGAGAAGGGCTTCTGAGGACAAAATGTAGAAAGTGGATTTAAACTCTCCCTATCACAAGATTCTATGTTTGTTTGCAGTTTTGGAAAGTTATCTTTCACACCTATTCCAAATCCCTACAACTAATCTAATGTAGGTTTTCTACCAAAAAATATAAAAATGTCTAATCAATTTTTATAAGCGCTTTATTTTTAAGGTTGTTGTTACTCAAAAGGAAGATGGTGTGGACTAAATGATGTTTTGACCAACTCTAAACAATGCAAAGAAATGAGAATGCAAATATTTCACTTTGATGAAATCTATATTACGATAAGGAGAAAACGTTTATCATTCCCAGATGCACAATGCCCCAAAATTTATGAAACTCATCGATATCAAGATGCTCAAGAAATGAGAAAAATAGACTGTACACAAATACACGATTCATGGCCTCCCCATGAGGGGGAATTTTTTTCTGAATTCAAGACCAAAAAATGCCAAAAATCATGCAATTTCACTACTTCAAATGCAATAATGCCCCCAATCTAATGAAAAGCAAGAAATAATATTTTTTGTTTAAAAGATAGCTAAAAGCAATAGAAAATCTATATAAAACAAAGAAACCCAAACAAATTTTCTCTTTTGACACGAACTATTCAATAAAATAAAAATAAGTTCTTTCACTAAACAATTCTAAAGAAAAATGATGCTTTGTAACTGAAAGACACTCAAAGAAAGAGACCAAATATTTCAAAAGGAAACAAAGAAAAGATGGCTAAAAGAAGTTTCAAATCTGTCAAGCAGACTGTAAACAGTCAAATACAGGCTCCAAAAGTTCATCCCAGGTGATCAAAGAAAAACTGGATGACAGAAGACAAAAAGAACCAATCCAAAAAAATATTACAGGCAATGTCGCAGCCCAAATGTAGGGTATAGTGCGACGATTAAAGGTTTCCGCAAGCTAGTTATGGGGTAGGTAGAGAAGATTCTTCACTGGTCTAAACAGTCAGGGTGCGGAGATTAAAGGTTTCCATAGGCTCCATATGGGATACAGTGCAGATATGTCTATAAACAAAGAAAAATTGGAAGAAGGACAAAGAGTCTAAATGAAATTTCAGGTCCAGAGAGTCTGGATGGATCCCCCAGTGACTCAAAAAATAGAACCCATGAAATCAAAGCAAGAAAGAAAGACAAACTAGGAAAACAATATGTTCCCCAGTATGGTCGCCAATTTTGTTATCGAGATAATTGTTAAGTGCAACCACAAATGAATCCCCCTAGCTTCACTACGAAACTAGAACAAAAAAATACAATACACTACTCTTTCCATAGATTTCAATTATCAAATGAGAAATGGATCTAGAACATACCTTTTAAATATCAAAGATACGACTTCGCTAATGAAATTCAAGCTCCGTCGCGAGGTTTATGGAGAAATATCTGCAAATAAACACACGCCAATGAAGACAAGAATAATAGAGCCTATTTGATATGAAACTATGTACATGATCAAGGAATCATACAATATGGACAAATGACATTAATATAGGAAAGAAAAGTATATCTGTACTAAAGAATGTGGAATAAAGATACAACTAGATGCCTTGATGTTGTCAGGTTCCTTCCAACAATTTCTTGCTTCCCACACACTTCTACTCCATGGATTCTGAGATCATAGATCTGATAGCTACTCACAATCTATCTTGACAAAGAAAATCTCAAAGCCACTCTAACCAAGCTAACAATCTCAAGCCAAATTTCCGATCTACAAAACTCAAGCTCAAGTCAATCTAACTTTCTCCATGAGAGCTCCTCTCCTTTTATAAGCTAAAGAAGATAAGGTGAGGAGGTTAGGATGATCCCACTAAATCATGAAAGCGAGTAAGATATAAACTGTACGGAGGCCACCTCACCATAGAAGCTTCTCCTTCTAGAAGTATCGAGAAGATGCTCGGTTTTACCACGTACAGGAATTTTCGCACCCTAGCTATAGCACAACCTGCAGAAACTCCGCAATCTAGCTTTAGAGCAAGGTGCAGAAATCAAGCATTGTCGCACCCTACGTATAGTGCAGCCTACAAAAATCCTCTTTAATAAGGTTTTTACAAAGGAAAATACAACTTCTTCTCTCACTAAATGTTCTTCTCCCTTCTTTCTTCAAGAATTCAGGCCACTGAACCCTCTAAAGGAAACATATAGGTTTACACCATTAACGGTCATAAGGATGATGAAAATAATGTGTAACAAGCAGTGGCGAAGCAGAGGAGTCAAGAGGCAACTCTAGGCGAAATTTTGGGATCTAGGTGGATTTCAGCCACATTGGAGAGCTCATGAGTAGGAGCTCATGAATTTTTGTGCTGTGGAGTATGATGTAGGAGCATTGCTCCATCTCAACACACGCCAACTAATCAACATGCATGGTGTGCATTCAAGGAAGAAGAGGTGTCGCCCTCTCATTTTTTCCTCGAGAATCTAAGGCATGATCCAGGCATTAATTGAAGACAAGATGGAAGGAGAAAAATCGTGCTTTCGCACAAGTTGGAGATAAGGTCACCATTAACAAGATGACAGTAAAATAGATCTGCGTCCGATTTGGAGCAGAATTTCCATCATTGTAATTTTCCCTTTCGATAGGCATTAGGGATGGTTATTTAACACCATTAGTTATCTTGCGAGGGAAGTTAATTTGAGCACTCTTGTATAAATCATTGTATTGTATGCCTAGTAGAGGCTGTTGAAGCTAGATGAAAATCATTTTAAGCCAAATTAGGAGGTTGATGAAAGCCGAGACTTAGTTGCAGCTTGGACTCCACCATTGTAAATTGGCATTCCACCATTAATAGAAAATGACACTTTTTCCTATTTTATCTTTCTGTGTAATGGGTGGTGTGTTATGAATGACTTTTACATGTTTGTGAATTGTAGATGAATGTTAGAAATCATCTGCAGGGATATATATACAATTTTCTATTTGAGAGTGTGTTGAGTTAAGTCTTGTTCTTTGGGATAAGTGCAAGGAGTGCACAATAGAGAGAAGAAACTATGTAATCCAACGCAAGGGGTGCGTGTCTGAACTCAGTGGAGTCAGAAGAGAGGTTGCCAGGAGGGCACACCAGATTTATTCACTGACTCAGGGAGAAATTTCAAGGCGGTTAAGTCCCTTGAAAATAAAGACCGTGTGGAGAGAAGCACAGTTCAGATTTACTGAACACTCTGAAACACTTTTCTATGAGGGCATCGAGCTTGTGTGAGAATGCCTAGGAACTACACGGTTGAAGGTGTAGAAGAATCCCAGAATTTTTGAACATTCTGGTGAAGGAAGGCTTTGCAAGAAGTGAAACGACAAAGGAAAGGAGATGCCTTAAACCTTTCCATAAGGCCGAGAGAGAAGCCGTAGAAGAACTGAGCCAAGTGCAAGGAGTGCACCTAAAATGTTGAGAGTTCACCTTATAAGATCAGGAAATAGAGCGAGAAACTGCCAGGAGGGAACGAGAAACTCGTAGAGGAACTTCGAGCTTTGAAGGTTTTCAAGCTGAGAAAAGTCGCAGGAGAGTTGCACAGATTTCTGCAAGGAGTGAAAAAATCCTTTGAGAATAGCCTAAGTCTCAAAAGGAGGAATTGCGGTAAGTGTGAAAAGAAATGGAGGAATAGTCGAAGTCCCAAAGACAGAGAAATCATCCATCGTCAAAGAGGAGACAGGTGGCAGAAGATCGAGAAGTTAAGGAGAAAGAACTTCGTAAGGTTTGCTGGGAGAAAACCGAGGATGTTCACGAAGTTGCGAAGAGATATTTCAATCAAAACCATTGGATCTGGAAGGGTATGTGGTAGAGGATCAATGCATCACTGATTCGCAATCGAAAGAAACTGAGTCGGGAGAACGAAGGAATCATGAAATCCAAGCTCGCGATTCGATCACAACCATTGATAAAAAAAAGAACGTGGACCATAGATTTGGTCCCGAAGCATTCGCCGATTCAGAAGTTGGGAAAAGGAGGAAGCATCTTGCGAAAGTCCTGAAGTGCGGGGTCGCGAAAGGAGTTGGCCCATATTCGTAATCCGTGGTCACGTAAATGAGGAAGAGTCTAGCATGAGAGCTAGTTCCTATTGGCATAATATTTGAAAGTGCTAAGAAGAGGGTCTGCAGGTTCCACATCGCAGGTGTCGAGGAAGTGAAAAAGGGCCTATGTCAAGTTGAAAGCGGTTCCATCAGGAGCCCGACGATTCATTTGAATCGACGACTTGAACGATCCTAGACCGGAAGGTCACACCACATACCATTGAATACCAATAACAATAGCAATATTAATACCAATATAAATATCATACCATACCATACCAATACCAATACCAATATCATACCATACCATACCAATACCAATACCATACCATACCATACCAATACCAATACTAATACCATACCATACCATACATAATTGCACCTAAAAACAAGGTTGAATTCAATAGGGGTGATAAAAATTTCTACATATACTAAGACAATATTAACACCTAATTGAATGGGAAGATTAGGTACAATTCCTATTGACTCACATGGTCGATCATCAAAGGTTTTAAAATAGGGTGTCAATGTAACATGGATGGTAGACCCAAAGCACTACCAAAAAACCATCATAATATAGGGATAGACTCTCTCATTAACTATACATTGATGAGCACAAAGTTTCTTAACAATGACCCCAATTAGAAAGGGTTGGAGGAAGGAAAACATGGTGACAAAAGGTTGTCCAAGTTGAAGGTCACGGTCTTAGAATTTGAAGTGGGTATACTACTAGTCTCCTTAGAGTGTGTAGGTATAGTATAAAATGGTCCATTAGAGAGCATATTCACATTAGGGTAGAGCCTAATATTATATGTCAGTTCAAGTATACATTTTTTCTAAACCGACCATGGATAACTAAATGATGCAAAGGTACCACAATATCAATATCTAGTTCAAATCCATGCATCTGTGTAACAATAGTTCAAAAATCTTATGATATTTACCAAGAGTAATTAAAATCATGGAAGTATTTGTGTCCTCAAAATATTAGACAACATTCCATGTCGTTGAAAAATCAATGATCATAAGAGTGGTCCAAGGTATCATTGTCAAGTGCGATATGCGGTGCTAGTAGGAAAGAATCAAATATATTTCTAGAGGAGATGAATTCTAAGGGCATGCTAGTGGAGTGGGTATCTTAGGTAGGAATTCAATAGGAGAAATAAAGTGGAGGTTATCCCAAGGACCATCAAAATAAGGTATAGCATCAAATAATTTTTCATCATCATTGAAATTCATGGTTAATGAGGCAAGAGAACTTTTACACATGGGCAAAGAGAGTGGATTGGTGGCTCCCAAGTGTGAATCTACAATATCAATCTACAAGTCTAAGTTGTTCAAAGGATCCAAAGACTCATACTCTATCAGAGTGGAGGTTGTGAAAATGGTGGTAGTGGTCACATAAGGAATTTGTGATTTATGTCATGATCCAACCAAACAGTAGGGATATATTGCGAATGTGCTACTAAAGGTGAGACATTGTCTTGAGTAACATGTATTTGAGAACTACAACATATGAGTTGATAAATGGTTATAATGCATCATTCACATGGAAAATTCATCACATGATAGAGAAAATATACCATAATTTCTGTGGAATACACATAATTGCACCTAAGAATAAGGTTGAAGTCAATAGGGGTGATAAAAATTGCTACATCTATTAAGACAATCTTATCACCTAATTGAATGAGAATATTAGGTACAACTTCTATTGACTCACATGGTTGATCATCAAAGGTTTGCAAATAGGTGTCATTGTAACATGGATGGGAGACCCCAAGAACTACCAAAAAACCATCATAATATAGGGATAGACTCTCTCATTAACTATACATTGATGAACACAAAGGTTCTTAATAATGACCCCAATTAGAAAGGGTTGGAGAAAGGAAAACATGGTGACAGAAGGTTATCTATGTTGAAGGTTACGGTCTTAGAATTTCAAGTGGGTATACTTCTAGTCTCCTTAGAGTGTGTAGGTATAGTAGGAAATGGTCCATTAGAAGTGGAATGGGTTCCTCCTCGTCTAGATAATTCCAAACTGGTAGTGAAGTAGACAGGTTGGAAGGACTGGCCACCTGAGTAGTCAACAATAAAAGAGGTCAAAGGAGAGGAAGCCTTGAGGTTATAAGGAATGGGATCATAATGAGGGATGGGTTGTTGCAAGGTAGAAGAAGGGTTTTACTAGGTTGACTGGTGTTGTTCCTGATTTTATGTTTTAAGGCTATAAAACATACCGTCAAGGAATCTGAAAAAGATTTTTATAAGAAGGTTTTGGAATAAAGAAACAAAGAAAGACTAGATCATATTCAGTTTCTCAACTGTCTCTGTCTTGCTTCCTGTTGCTCTTGGATGCTAATGTCACGTTCAATAGCAGCCCATGATCTTTCTAACTAAGTCCTATTGGTCGATGTTTGTAGAATAGTGTTAAATAAGCTTAGGGCAATGCTGGTTTGATCCTGAAGACCAGGTTCTACATTAGGTTGTCTGCCACTAGGGACTGCCATCGGTGATAGGGTTTTAAAGGTTTGTAAATGGGTTTTTTATCAATTGGTTACTTCATATTTTCAGAAATGATATTAATGAAAACAACTTTAAAATCTATAACAGTAATGTGAAAACATATTCAAGGCCGTTTCCTGGTTTTGTAACAATTTTTGAATTGTAAACAATGAAACACAATACATAGAAATATAAGGCTTTTGTCCATAAAGAATCTTATATTTCAATTAACAATGATGAAAGAAAAACAAGATTTCTAACAGAGTGAAATATTAAGGAACCGAAGGTTTTACAGGTCTTAAAATTACTAAAGTAATTTCAGAGGAAAGACTGTAATACATTCAACATCCAAACCAATATGGAATAATAAACAACGATGTATATAAATCCAAATTGATTTACTAGTTAGAAACAAACATTAAATGGAAAATTTAACAAATCATGATAAACAGGGGAAGAAACATAGTCACAAATTCGCAGGATCCATAATCTTGTTTGCGGTTTATATTCCGATAAACTTTAAAGATGATATTACAAAATTTGCCCTCTCCAAAATTTCTGAAGCCCTATTTCAGCCTTTTGAAACTATATTTATACCTTTCTATCAAAGTTTTTTGTTGGTAACTAACCAACCTCCTAATATTACGGTTACATAAACTAATGTCAACCGTTTACAATTTCTTTCAAAATTCTAAAAAATAAAAATATTTACAAAATTTTAAATTTGCGTTGATGAACTTTCTTTCTCTGCTTCAATGCATTGAACATATTTCCCCAAAAAGTTTACCAAGACCCTAGGAGCCTCAGGTACTTCATTCGCTTCAAAAGAGAAAAATCTTCTCTGTAAGCCTGGCAACTGACTTTCTATTGTTTTCTCTGTGAATTTAACCTTTTCCAACCTTGAACTTGAAGCTATCATCCACTTATCTATTTCTGCAATGTTGACCAATTTAATATTTGAAATTTCTGCTTTCCTTTCTTCGAGTTCTTCTTTTGACTTCAGCTAATGCCTGACAATGTTGACTTCGCCTAATAACTCAGAAAAACCATCTGTCCCGATATTTACTGAATCTTTTTCAATAAGATTGAAAATCCTTTGACAATCTTCATTAATTCCTTTTGTAATTCCTTTATATTCTGCCAATTTTGATTCCCAAACTTTAATCATTATATCTACTTTTACTTGTTCCGAAATGGGTAATTTCTGGGTTTTTCCAATTTCTTCTTTTTGTAAAGAAGTTATTACCTTTTGAAAATAATTCCTTGCTGCTTTAGCTTCTCTTTCTTTCTGAACTACCTTTTCCATAGACCTATTTGACTCATGAAAATAGTTCTGGATGATTTCCAGATTACATAATACTTTCTGTTTTTCTTCTTCTATACTTACATATATTTTTGATGTCTGTTTCCTGAAATTCTCAACTTCAATTACCTGGTTAGTAATTGAATTAATCTTATCTTGCAAAAATTTATTTTCATCGCCCAGCTTTTGAACCTGTTCTTGGGTAACCTGTATCATATGTTTTGCTTCATCCAAGTTTTTATTCAACTTTTGGATTTCTTGCATGTCTTTGAGTCTAGCTTGTTCTAGACCCTTTTGTATTCCCCAGCCAATAATTCTTTCATTTTCCTTTAATCTGTCTTGCAACTGCATTATTTCTTGATCCTTTTGCTCAAGCATAGTTGTTAGATTTCCTACAGAGTACATGTTAGCTGATTCTATAACACCCATGGTTCCTGCTAACTCTGTAGCGAATTCTCCTTCATTGAGTTTCTTTCCATCAGTGATAATTTTATGTCTTTTGATCGTTCTTTCTCCTATAGGATGAATTTCCTGTTTCAAGACAACTCTTCGTTTTTTACTGAAAAAATAATCAGATGAGGGGATTTCATCTCTGGAGATTGGCTCTAGGTCACTTACATATAGAACTCCTTCATGAGGGGTTCCGAAAGTAGACTGTAATGGAGTCAATGCTGTGATAGGACTGCCAATTTCCTTTGAAGCTGTTCCTCCAATATTTTCTGGAATATCATCGAGAACTATTGGACTTGTTTCTATTCCTTTTCCCTTTTCTGTCTCTGGTTCTTTTGTCTGAGAACCCTCTGTGTTCTGAGGAGGTATTTCAGGATCTTTCAACTTTTCTTTGTCACTTAACTTATCCTGAGTATCCGTCTCAAACCCTGGAGGGGTTGTTTCTTGCTCTGGCAATGAAGTCGACATTTCACCTTGTAAAATATTTGGCAGGCAACTTCGTCTATGTCTTTGAAAAGATGTAAACCCCACCTGTGAGTCAGGTGACAAGGCTTGTACTCTATTTTGCACTTCCTCATAAGACTTAACATTTTTGAAAACATCATCATAAACTGAAATTTCATGTTCATATACTTTTAAATTACATTGTATGTAATGCCGACTAATTATTTGGTAAGGGTCGTGTTTCCTGTTCTCTATGCTTGCTAATTTCACTTCGTCCAATGACTTGGCCTCTGCCTTGGAATGTCCTAAGTTTAATAAAATGAATTTTCCGACATAAACAGGAAAAGATGGCCATGATTTTTTCTGCTGAGTTTTTAATTCTAACCCAATACCACCCTTGACTAACTGATAAGCCACTTCTCTGCATATCAACCTGTCTGGTAAAATTTTTCGGAGTGCGTGAGGCGGAATGGAACAGCCATAAACCCTAACATAGGAAAAATTTTCCTCAATGAACCGGTCAACAACTGATTTGAGGTTTTCTATGATGGTATTAGAAATGCGAGGGTGTTCGCATCCAAATAATATTTTGTGCAGAGGGATAATTACATAATGACAAACATCATAAAAACATTTTTTACATTTTGTTCCCAGAGAGCTGACTGGTATTTATGAACAGGCTCTGGGCAAGAAACATTCCAACTCCTATTCATTAGTGGGAAAGGAGTCATAAAACAAATGGCATCCATGATATAAGCTGACATATAAAAAGACACTGGTTGTCCTTTTGACCTAGCTGCTTTGTAATTCACAACCTCTGACGTGAGGTTATCTGACAAAATTTTGTGCCAATTACAACTGCGTCCCTCTGAAACTTCCTCTAAAAAAGGTGTCCAATCTGCTTGAAAGTGACAAGGATCCTTTCTCCCAAAAAGTCTACATAACATCATTGCTACATAAACCATATATTCGTTTAAGGAAGCTGTGGCATAAATTCCATGTAAATCAAACCTAAATTTGTTTTCATCTCTGGCCCATCCTTTAATCATGTCAGGGTATGTTTGGCCCGCTTCAATGCATTCTTTTCTTTGAAACTCGGCTAAAAAATCAGAATTAAAAGTGTGTCTATAATTGAGTGAGAGCTTATACATTACTTGAATATGCTCAGGCCTGAATGAGCCGATGACAGCTTCTTGCTCGTTCAGAATGCTTCTGGTCGGGATATCTACTTTTTCCAGTGCCCAGCCGATCATATCGGTATATGACACAAGTCTCGGATGTGCAACAACCTTATGAAGCTCAGACTCGACAATATCTTGGAGGTGATTTTACGAATCAGTGGCTGCATATTTAAGCTCATCCTCCAGTTTTTCGGAAATTCCAGTCCATGATTTGACAGAGTGTACTCCGGATGTAGTAGTATCGGAGATAATATCACCTTTTGGTTGATCTTCATTTTTCTTCGACGCCTTTCTGGGTGCCATAGCTCTGTGTTTAACTTGAAAACCTGTAACAGAGAGTGATTTAGCTTTGAAATGATAATACAGACGTTTCAAATATTTATTTCAAATATATCATAAAAACATTGAGATTTGTACCTCTGTTACGAAGTTAAAGCTCTTAATGCAAAAGATATTTCCGAAGATATGCATTTAATGTTTGTACTTAGGCTTTCTCGGTGTTTTCAAATATAATAGAAACTTACTAAATCGGACAATGACGCATTAAAGGACATTCAAAGAAAGTTTAACTTTAAGCCT
>ML785428.1:176966-200281 GCA_009831015.1 Picea engelmannii
CTCTTAATGCAAAAGATATTTCCGAAGATATGCATTTAATGTTTGTACTTAGGCTTTCTCGGTGTTTTCAAATATAATAGAAACTTACTAAATCGGACAATGACGCATTAAAGGACATTCAAAGAAAGTTTAACTTTAAGCCTTGTTTAGAAGGATGATTAATTAGCGTTGACCTTGAATTAAAATTTGAAAACCTGCTTTTCGGAGTTTCGGCACTTTTGATGTCGAGGAAATATGTCGTTGAAGAACCCCAATTTCCAAAATCACGATGTATTATTTTAAATTAAAACATTTTTAGTATCTTAATTAATCAAGATTAGACATTTTCGGGATTTCGTTAATCGGAAAATCGGGGATCGGGATTTTGGGAAATCTGATGACATGAAACATGCTTCTCATAAAACCGCGAATCCCGATATCGTGATGTAATTATTTAACTCTTAATCATTCTTAGTGGTGATTAGATTAATTCAAAACTTTTCTTAAGGATTAAATGTATCGTGGAATCGGGAAATCGGGAAACACGATGACAAGATTATTTGATCTTATAAAACCGCGAATCCCGATATTGCGATGTGATTAACTTAACCTTTAAACCCTTTTAATTCTTAATTAAGTAATTTATGTTTTAATTAAGTTTTAAAGTATCGGGAAATCGTGGATCGGGATTTCGCAATTCAATTTGCATCAAACATTTGTTTACACAAAACTCCGAATCCCGATTTTAGGTTTAAATTAAAATTCCTTAAATTTTAAATTACTGCCCGTTTAAAAGATTGTTTCAAATAGTGTTGGAAAACTTATGTTCATTTAGATTTTTTCCCTTCTTTGTCCAAAAATAAACAATAAAAGGCATCGCGAATTTACAGATGATGAAATTCTTGTTTTAAGAAATTTGAAAAATGCAAAGACTCAAAAAATACAAATCTTTTATCCTTAAGAATAAAAAATTCAAGGTCTGTTTCAACAACTGGAATGACTCTACAACTCACAAAGTCTTGGTAGCTCTGGACAATGGTGAGTACAATGACCAACAACTCCATCAAAGGTGCACGGGTGTTTAGTATTAACTCATACATATCGGTTATGATTTGGTTGAATTTTACTGTAGTTGGAATTTTCATTGCCTCCAACATCATATGAAAAAATGTTCTACCTCATGTAACTACAACCATCATTTTATACCATTGTTTAGGCACAATTAGATGCATTTTGGCCATAGTTTAGGTGCAATTCCTGGCATTTTTGATGCCCACTAATGTGCCCATAGAATATTACATCTAGGACTTAAATTGATGCTAAAGTTTTCATAGATGGAACCGACTGTAGCACCGACTGATATCTCAAAAAAAAAAATCTAAAAAACCCGCTAGTAAGGGGACAAACTACTCATTTTGGAGGGGAAGAATTACAAAAACACAAATTGGGTGTTTGCTAGGGAGAACGGATATAGAGTGTGACTAGACCAATTGAATTTCAAACTACATTTTGAATCCAACACGATTTGGGTGTTTCCTAGGGAGAAGGGAGATAGGGTGCGACCATAGCATGATTTGGGGGTTTCCTAAGGGTGAACTGACATTTTCAGGTAACAAAATTATCAAATTTCACCACTGTTAGATTTGGACTTCTGATATATAAATTTCCTCATGTTTTGTGGTCTAATATATTGCAATATTAACATAAAGAAATCATGGGAGAGTTGCATTAACAATTTGTGTATGAAACATCACTATAATATAAAGCTAAGTTTGACATTTAGTTATCCTTATTAGAAGAGGAAAAAAAAACCAGGAAGAAGGGAGAAGAAATAAGCACCTTCAAAAATCGTAACCAAGTCCACTTGCCCAGATCATGATAGAAGGGATTTTCCCTAGCTTGCTTAAAATGTCAAGTAGAGGGAGGAAAGAAAATTCTAGCCACAATGGGGTAAGTCATTGCCAATTTATAGATTTTTAATTGTCTCAATTTTGTTTTTTTAATTATTTGTTTTTTATTGAAAATTTTAACACAAAAAAATTATTTTA
Organism: Picea engelmannii; assembly: GCA_009831015.1. Taxonomy (NCBI): domain Eukaryota; kingdom Viridiplantae; phylum Streptophyta; class Pinopsida; order Pinales; family Pinaceae; genus Picea; species Picea engelmannii. The sequence goes on from ML785428.1 coordinate 178,994, forward strand.
TATATCTAGGGACATGATGTAATACCCCTAGGCTGAACCCCAATTGTAAATGTGAATGTAAATATGTTATATATGATGGTGAACCAAGTTATTATAAGCCATAAGGCTTATGTGATTATTAGGCCAAAGAGCTTAGATGCTAAAAGACAATGAGCCTATTTTTGTATATGTAAATACTCATATCATTAATTTAATACATCGATGCGCATAGAACAACCACGATAAAGAGTATGGGGGACTAAAATCCACTAGGAAGGTAAGGGGGGGGGGGTAAGTTCCTAGAAAGGGGGCTAAGCTAGAGGGATTATTTCCAAAGGAATATTATAATATTATTCCTAAGGACTAAGGTGTGGATAATTATTTTATCCTAAGATTATATGGGAAGAGAATGAAATTACAAGTGGAGAGAAACAAGCTCCTTGAGAGCCATGTGTCATCAAGGGCACATGAAAATAAATGTGGGGGAAATTAGTCCATTTCCCACTCATTCGTTCCATTCACTCCATGGGTCTTACCTTTCGATCCTGCACACAGTCCTTGAGCAGTAACCCGTACCTTTCATATTATTAGCAGAAAACCGTACCCTTCCTGTTATGAGCATTGTATATTTACCTTACTTGGGTGAGTACTGTACCATACCCAAGCTAGTACTGCACCTTACTTGAAGGAGGTTACTTCCATTACCTACATACTACTCTGAACGTTGTTGTTTCTTTTCACCTGTACCTGTACCTGGCCGACTTAAGCGTTATAATGAAGAAGCAGGTTGTGAGGCTTGTGGGATTGAAGAGGCGGGTTGTCAGGCTCGTGGATTGAAGAGGCGGGTTGTCAGGCCCATGAGAAAATCTCTCCAGGAGAGAGAATTTCTAGGAATTGTTTTCCTGAGGGAGCCCAACTGTAGGTACAATGATCTGAGACTTCCTATTCGACCTGTTGTTGAAGCCATGGAAGGGAAGTGGGGCAGTTGAAAGACTATTGAGAAGAGAAGGGGAACACTTCTTGGGGTGGGAAAAAAATGTAGGGAATGAGAGACTATGAGCTGTTAGTTTGAGTAGGAACCTGACGAAGTTGTTCTTGCTGTCTGAGATACATCATCCTAGCTAGGAATCCCTTTACCCGGGTGGAGTTTAGTCCCAACTCGAGGGTGACCCACTGCTAAGAGTTCTGAGCAGCCTGGTCTAAGGTTGGGAGGATCATGGAAGGTATGCATGTAGTTGGTGGTATTCTGTCAAAGATAAGTATCAATTGTGTGTTAATTTACATGTTGTGTATTTATACATGTGTTTATGTTTATGGGTTTTGCCTATGTATGTTGCATGTATATTTTTAATTTTATTTTCGCATGATTCTGGGAATTTTCCTAGAGTATTTGTATATGTTTATAAGTTTGTATACAATCCATAAGTTTTATGTAGCATAGCCCGACAGGTGGCTGGGTATGTTACAATATCATATCAGAGCATGAAATTTTTAGGTGGCATCGTCTGACCTGGGTGGTCGGGTATGTTACAAATTGGTATCAGAGCTCAAGTTTTCAACATTGAGCCTAGATGGGCAGTGTAAGTTGAAATTGTAGAGAAATTTCACTGAGAATTTAAGTTATAGGGTGCCAGGAGGGCGCTGAGAGCACACCTTAACTATGTTCAAAAGATCAGGAGGTGTAGCGGTTTCGAGAAATCTAGAGGAGGAAATAAACGACAACAACCATTTATTTGGGCCACAAGATTTGATCTGGGTCGTTGGATCTCTTCGGGAGAAGAAAGATCCCTCATAGCCATCGGGTCTAGAGAAGGTGCACGGTCGTTAAGCACTAAATTCCTTCAGACTTCACCACTCCGATTGTTTTAATCCTTTTTTCTGTGAAAGAGGTAAAAGCCCCGAAGATCCTAAGTCCTGAAGTGAATCTACACCGTAGATCACAGAGAGAATTGCCAGCCATTGGATTTGGCCAAGGACAGATCTGGGTTGTTGGATCAAGCACAAACCATAAGGAGAAGCACTATGGAGAAGGATAGATCTGGGCTATTGGATATGCACACAGGTGAATCTGAGCCCTAGATCTCATGACAGTTCATAAATTTTACACTCTGGTGGAAAAGAGTCCTTGTGTTATTAGGTGGAAAATATCTCGAAGTCCCAAACTCCGAAGAATATCCTGACCATTCGTCATTGAGGACATGCATCAATAGATTAGAAAGTGTTCAGAAGTTTGGTGATCTGGAAGATCATTGTTGAAAAGTGTTTTGGTGTAAAAAGGCCCGAAGCCCCAAAGCCCAGAGTCAATCCCAATCGTCCGTTGATGGGTGAGAGTCAACCGAGGATCTCTATCCTTCGTCGATTCAACATTCGACAGTTCGGGGGTTTGGTGGTGATCATCTGTGAGAACTCTCAAAGCCCAGAGTTTCGGAGGAGATCCCATCCATTGGTTGCGAGAGGAGCAAGAGTCGTCGATATTAGTTTCAACGTTCGGTGGTTCAAAGGTATTATGCAATGGAGTTGCGAGAATTCCTGAAGCCCGGAGTCCTGGAGCTCCTAATGACCTTAGATCTTAACAAAGATCCTCGACCGTTGATTCTTGAACCCTTCAGGGGTTCACCGCTTTGACGTTCAGAGGAATTGTAATGTGGTGCTGTGAAATACTCCGAAGCCCGAAGCTCTGGAGACTTGGAGCATTGAAGTGGTTCGCTAGTTCGACGTTCGGGTGATTTGTGTTGTTGCATGGTCATAACTCCCGAAGACTGAAGCTCCGAAGCATTGGATTAATGCAGTGTTGAAGCGCCAGTTCTTAAGTTCACCACTTCGACATTCATAAGGAATGTTGTGTTATGTTTGGAAGTCTTACGATGCCCGTAGTTTCGAAGTCCCGGAGTGCCGAAGTAACATGTCATGATGAAGTCACCTAGGGTGATGTGGACCCACTTTATGCATGCCATGTGTCATCATGTTGCATGTTTTTCACAAAACTTTTGTACCAATTGGAACTTGACATGTGTCACCATCGATTGGGCCATGTGTCATCTCCATATTTTTGACACGTAGCACCCCTGGGGCGTAGTTTCTAAGGAGACTCTAGAATTTCAAAAATTTGACATTGGGGAAAATTGGAGTATGCTTGTTGTGATTATTATATGTTTAGTATAATTCACTCATTAATTATCAATCCGGGATTCGTAATCAACAGAGTTACAAGACACCAGTAAGAAAGGTAATTCGAATGTCTTGAGTATAGAACTATTCTAGATTATGTATGCTGGAAACAAAACAAACTAGCAAACTGAAACACACTTTAGTTGTCTTTCACAGAGATGCTATCTACTCCATTATGGAACATGAAAGTATGAGATGGAGTTATTTTGACAGATCAACTCTACTATCTGACCCAGAAAACTAAATATGCAACCACACTTCTGAAAGGGAAATCACACATCAATCATCAAGACATAACATGGGTAGTTTAATAGTCAATATACTAAGTATGTTGTGATTCACAATGTGTTGTTGTGAACTTCACTAGTTCTCCTTCAAATATGTCTAAATACTGCTGCCAACATTCATGACCATGAAACAAAATCAAATTCATAAAAAAAGAGCATATGCAAAAACAGAGTGAGTAAAGATCTCTAAGCAATCATATAATTGAAATCCTAGTCTAAACTATACTGCTATCATGTGAAAGAATTAAAGCTTCAGCTAATTTAACATTTACACTATTGAAATCAAATGCTAATACTAATCTACGAATATTCTGACCTTTGTTGGGTGGTGGGCCCTTGGTGCTTCAACAGGTTAGCGACTGGAGTCTATAGTAAGCTTGCTTTCAACCCACACATTACTCTTACTCAAACTTCAAAACATAGAATCAAACTATACTAACAACTCAACTCACATTCAATCATAGACGATCAAGACATGGAGATAAATGACATCCTTCTATTAATATTCACCCAGAATATGTTCTACAATATGTAACGCTGCTTCACATGTTGTATTATGCTAACTCTTCACTACCTCGACCATCCTTTCCATGACTATTTAAACAGTCTTAGTCGTGAAACACAAGGAGGTGAAATCATTTGCAAATCAGTCAATTGTTAAATTTAATTATTCGGTTACATATTTTAAGCTTCATCCTCATGACACGAAGTGCATGAGGATGAAGCAACAACAAAATATCCTAACATAGCCTTGCTAAAACATTTATGATTCAATAAACATCCAACAATTGTCTTGGGCACGATCCGGAGCTAAACTTGGTACATTCGACTTCCTGTATTGGTATCGGATCGTAACAGGTAGATGGTACCAGATCCGAACAGTGCACAAATGGTTGGTACCAGATCCGAACAGTGCACAAATGGTTGGTACCAGATCAAATTAGTCTATGGCCATTGGTACCAGATCGCGACAGGCGAGATTCAGTACCGAATATGAATAGAAGGTGCACTTGGTACCGGATTCAGACAGTGGCAATTTTGGTGCATAAGTACCGGATAGCTGAGTTGGTACAGGAAGGATGGACTTATCTAGAGGTCAAATATTATACATGGAAAATTGAAGCATTAGTACATGAAACATTTAATCTCCTAGCTCAATAAACCACAAAAATGCATGAATTAATTATACTTTACCTTATGACCTTATCAATGGCTAATGGTAGTGTTCTTTGTCATTTACTCAAGCTTAGGTAAGCCAAAAAGGTATAGATGAGGAGTATAATAGGGTAGTGGGTATGTCAATTTAGAGGCTCAACATTCCCCCATGCCAAAACCATTGCATGTCCTCATGCAACTGAAAACAAACCCAAAATGTTTCAAAACTTGAGACTGCATTCTTTACTTCTTTGGATCAATGATGTTGATGGCTGAGGCCTCTTCTTTTAGCTCCCTTTTTATGACCCTAATGTATTGCAGGAGTCGTAGTACCTTCTTGAGCTTATTAGAAGTCTTTTCATGGTCATCTTGAAGTTGCTGGCTGGTTTCTTTCAATTGCTCATTTTCCTTTTTTATATACCTGTCCAATAGTTGGTATTCCTTCACTTCTTGTTTGAGTTCCTAATTTTTTTTTTGCAGTTCCCCAATATTTTTCTTCATCTGTTATTTTTTTAAGGTCCTTGTTGACTCCATTATTACTGGCTGGATGCATTTTCTTTCCTCCACTTCCTCCCTCATCCCACATAAAGTAATAGTGGCTTGTCCCTTGGTCAAACTAGGCATGTCATCCTGGACTGATAAATCTTCAGAAGGGGAGGTAAGATCGATTGGATCTTCCTGTGTATGAGGACTGACAACAAATTTTCCTCTCTTTTCCATGCTCCTTGTGGTTCTTTTACAAGGAGGTACTGGATCAGGGGTTCTCATAGGCTTCCTTTTCTTCTTTTCTATTTTTGGAATGGTTACAGGGGATTGTTCTATAGACTGTTCACTTTTTTTTTCTGAGCTATTCTTCCCTTTCATTACAATTTTTGTCTTATGGCCCTTCTCCTCAAGTTCTACTGTTGAAGTCTCCTCTACTCATTTAGTTTTACCTTTTGATTCTTGACTTTTAAAAGTCTTATTGACTGTGGAAGAGGGCCCTGCTTGTTTACTAGCTTTTTCATGTTGGCTCATTGTCTTATATAATGATGGAGTTGCCTTATCCTTCTTGCCCTTTTTCTTTTGAGGTTCCTTATTTTTCTTTGGAGCATGTTGGGCTTCCTCCACAGGTTTGTTTTCTATGGGAAGGTGTTGAGTGATAAGGATTTTCCAACTAATCATTTTCTTCCTAATTTCATGTAAAACTAACATCTTAATAAGACCTTGATGGTAAATGCTAGTCTTCTCAGTTTTGGATAGGGATTTGACACCTCTTACCATTTTGTTCAAACTCATCCATAGAAAATATGGGAAATCAATTTCAGGGCCTCCTTCAAAGTGTAATAGAAGCCTAAGATGATATATGAAGGTCACAACATACTTTCCCTCACAAGTGAGGAATTGTTGAAGACTAGCAATCATTGGATGATACTCTTCCTTGATATAGTTCCTAGGGATCCCCTTTTTCCAATCAGGGTGATGATGGTCTTCTTTAAAAAATCATTGGCACAATTCCTTGTTGATTCCTACACCTTTGAAGTATTTGGCTCCTCTGTTAGGTAATCCTGTGACCTCCCTTAAGGTTTCTTCATTGATTGTTAGCTGCAGATTGCCTATATTCACAATCTCTCCATCGTAACCCTGAATAAATTCATGAGATATCTTCTGGTGCCAACCTGTGAATTTTTCCAAAAATGGCATCCATCTCGATCTAGCATACTTCTCTCGACATAGTTGGAACTCCTCGGTCTCTCTATAAATTTGGAAGATCGGTTCATGTCTACTTACGACCATCGTTATAAATTGTGAGAAAAGAATCGGGCTATAGCGCAAGGATTTAGTCAACTAATGAGGGTAAGGGTTTGGTACCGGAGAGCGCAGAGAGGAGTAGTCTCAGAACTGGAAAAAGGTAACGACAAGGGAAATATGGTGATGGCATCGATAATATGAATGGTAAGTTTAAGTAAGGATGCCGCAAGGAAAAATTTAAGACCAGATGAGGCTTATCTGGATAACTTCGCCTCCCAGATAAGACATTTCATTTCTACCTGTTAATGTAATGATGAGGACAAGACGTTGGGTGTCAAAAAATCATTTTGGGATAGGTGATTGGACTTCCGAGTGGTGAATTTGATGTTGGATCATGGTTCATGACACAAGATAAGTTCGTGATTTGCTTAAGGACGAAGTACATTCATGGCCTATCATTACTAGACATGCTTCATATTCATGCTTTGATGTGATTTTGCCCTCGACCATTTTCGAGCACTTATGAGAGGATTGATTAAGTTTAGGCATATGTGTATAAGGGATAGGTGCATGGTTTTAATACTAAGGTCATAAGATCTAGTATATATTTTCATACCTATTGTAGTTTTATGAGCAGATGAAAATAAATACCATGTTACCTTTGCTTTTACCTTTGTATGATCAATACCCATAGCATATGCGACTACTTGTAGATTGTCAGAATTCATCTTTTTAGGATGGATTTTTCTGAAAGATTGGTACTGGAATTTCCTGTAATTCTTTATTCTGTGCTTATCTTCTTTTGTATTTGGTTCTGCAGGGTTGTAGGGTGATCATGCTGGTTTATGAAGGTGAGATGTGAGTCTGAAAAAGAGTTCTGAAGGATCTCTTTGACCTTCCCCCATGCCAAGGATGTTGCACATATTTATGCAAGAAGATTCAACATTCTGTATCATAATGGAGAAAAGATGATAAGAGAAAAGAAACCAAATCAAATTCCAGAAGTACATTTATCACCTAGCATATGATCACATGCCTAAAAATTGAAATTGCCTTTCTTTTGATGACTTATTGACAAAGGTAGCATTCAGCAGTGAAAACAGGGAGGTTTTTATATGTTTTCCAGAAGAACATATCCAACCTAACTCGCTTCAGAGATTTACTATCATTAGATGTTATAGATAAATTTCACAGTATAAGTAGATTAGAATCCCTAGTTAGGGCTCCACTCTTAAGAAGTTTCCTTCTTAGGTAATGTAGGCTTTAGATGACAGACCGGTAAGTTAACTTAGGGTAATTCTCAAATGGACATTTTCTTGTAGTAATTATGTTTCTTGTTAATCTGGAGTTTGTATCTCATAAATGCCAATAGTGACCTTTGCTTTTTTTAGATGACAAAAGTGAATTTTTCAATCAGACAAGTATAGATGAGACATTTCTCAACCATAACCCACTGCCAACAAGCCTGTTCAGTACACCGATGGGGTAGTTGTGATAATTAGTGAGAGATCCCTTCCCTAGGTAGAATGTCCCATTGCCAATAGGCCTGTTCAATACCGTGATGGGTTTGCCTAGTCATACCATAGACCGGTACACGCTGCCAACATACATGTTCAATATCCCGACGGGTTAGTCTCTTAAACCCTTTTTCCATCAGAGGCTTCTTGTCCATATTCACCTATTTTGTTTTTTATTAAAGAGTGTTTTGCACGGTGACAGGGGAGGCTCGTCTGAAAACCTTTTTACAGGATGGGATGGTATTGGGTTGGAAGGTATATGCTCTTCTTTGAATGTCTTTTAAAGATTTGCCTGAAGGAAAAATAAAAATTTTATGCACATTATTTCTTTAGAGTGATCTAGATGTATAATTTTGCCTGAGTTTGTCCATAAGAGAATGACCTAAATTTTCCTTAGGTTAATGATACATCCTCTTCCATAAAAGTTTTCCTAGTGTGCCCATGATAGAGAGTGTTCATATACTCATATGTTACTCTTTAGTAAAGATAATCCAATGAATACTATTGAAGTCTAGTTAGGGTGAGATAGTTACTTGTAGGCTAATATTTTTTTTTGTCCCTTTAATCATGCTGAAATACTGGATAAAAGCAACTTCTAGTCTTTGAAGCAAATTATGGTTCTTTGAACAATCATCGGTAAGGATTGTGTCCTTTTTTTTTTTCAAGCAACAAAACCAAAAGAAATTAAAATACTTCCTTTTAGCTAGCAACAGAACCAAAAGAAATTAAAGATACTTCCTTTTAGTTGACAACAGAACAAAAATAAATTATTGCTTCATAAGGGCTACCATTTGATGCTGTATTCGATTTCTTGGTTCCAGCTTAAGTGGTTGTTGCATGGCTTCATACTTCAGATTAATTGACATAAGATTTTGAAATATGCGTAGCATGCCTTGTAAATTAGGTAATGTGTCCTGATAGTACCGTATAAGGACAGACTTCTGGTACCGGACCAGCACAGGACTGCTGGTACCGAACCGGAATAGGATTTCTGGTACCGAAGTAGTATTGTTGGTACCAGATCAGAACAGAGTACTGTTGATGCCAACAAACTGATGTTTAGCAAGTTTGTGAAGGATCAAATAAATTATAGAAATTTACTTACAAAAAATTGCGAAAGTAAAACAAAAGGAGGTAAGAATCTCTTGTTACCTTCAACTTATTAACAAAAATTAATCCACACCTATGTACAAAAAGTTTCTGATAAACCAATCAATCAATGTGGATTAGTAGGAGGTATCCTTCCTTACTGATCACCCGCATATCTGAATTATGTAGTATACGAGTCAAAAATTCCTCTTTTGACAAGGGTTTGTTATAAATTCTCAACCGGTGACCATTCACAAGTAGTGGTGTCTATTGTTCATCAATTGTCTTTATCCTGATTGAACCATTATCATAGACAGTGTCAATTTCATAAGGTCCCATCCAATGAGTAGTTAACTTACCTTTGAAGTTATTGAATTTGTTGTCATACAATAGGGCTCAATCTCCTTGTTGAATTTTTTTCTTTTTGAGATACTTGTCATGCCATTTTGTTCTCTACTCTTGAATGGGGGTGGTTCTTTGAAGTGCTTCCTGCCTGATTTCGTCCAACTCATTAAGCTGGAAGAGTCTTTGTTGCTGGGCTTCATCCAAGTTCATGCCAACTTGTAATGCAGTCCTAAAGGTTTTGATCTAGAATTCTATGGGAAGAAGCACCTGCTTCCCATACACCAACTTGTAGGGTGTATGTCCTGTTTTATTCCTCCAGGTGATTCTATAAGCCCATAAGGCTTCTAATAATCTATCAACCCAATCCTTGTGGTGTAGCTGTACTATTTTGGTAAGAATGGACTCAATAACTTTGTTGGTAGATTCTACTTGTCCATTTGCCTGTGGATGGTAAGGTGTAGATTTCCTGTGTTTGATTTGGTACTGTTCTGTAACAGCTTTGACTAGATGAGAGGTAAATTGAGTTCCCTGATCAGTCACAATTTCTCGAGGTACACCAAATCTAGTAAAGATGTCGTTAAAAAGGAAATCTACCACTGATTGTTCACTTGCAGTTGGTAAATCTTTTGCTTCAACCCACTTAGTCACATAGTTAGTGCATACAAGTATATACTTTTTATTTTTATATGTAGGGTTAATGGGCCCTACAAAATCTAATTCCCATTTCTCAAAAGGCTCAATAACTACTTGGACTTGAAGTGGAATTTGGTCGTGCAGTAGGCTTACCCATTCGTTGGCATTCATCACAATTGGATACATAGGTTTTAGCATCTCTAAAAATATGAGGCCAGTAGTAACCAGATTGCATAACTTTGTAAGCGGTCCTCTTGTCTGCGAAGTGTCCTCCACAAGGACGATCATGGCAGGCTTGCATAATATCATGAATTTCATCTTCCCTTACACATCTCCTGATTACCAAATTTGGTTCTGTTTTGTAGAGGCAATCATCGTTCCACATGTAGTTTGCACTTAGCTGAATTACTTTCTGTTTTTATCTAGGAGACAATTTCCGAGGCATCTTCCCTGTCACAAGATAGTTAGCTACATCTGCATACCAGGGAGTGAATGTAGAAACAACAAACAAATTTTCATCAGGAAAGTTATCTTCTACTGGTGCGTTATCTCCCAGATGAATCATTCTAGATAAGAAATCAGCCACAAGATTATCCTTACCAGGTCAATCAATAATTTTGATATTAAACTCTTGTAATAATAAGATCCATATTGTAACTCTAGGATTTGTTACAGGTTTGTTCATTAAGAATTTGATGGTTGAATGATCAGTGTGTACAAAATCTTGATATCCTATAATATAGTGTCTAAATTTATTGATAGCATGGACTACAACTAGCAATTCTTTTTCTGTGACCATATAATTAACTTCAGCTGGAGACAGATTTTTACTGACAAAGTAAATAGCATAGGGAATTTGATTTTCCCTTTGTCCAAGAACTGCCCCAAGGGCTGTGTCTGAGGCATCGGTACATATATGAAAAGGAAGGGACCAATTTGGTCCTCTTAATACAGGGGTATTTGACAATTTCTATTTTAGAACTTCAAAAGATATTTGGCATTCATCATCCCACTTAAATTCAACTTCTTTAGATAATAAATTGAATAAAGGGGTAGCTAGGCTTGTAAAATTCAGAATGAATCTTCTATAGTATCCAGCATGCCCTAAAAAGCTGCGAACTTTCTTTTCTGAGGAAGGTATTCTGATTTGTGTGATAATATAAATCTTTGCTGGATCAACTCTCATTCCAGAACCAGAGATGTGATGTCCCAAAACAATACCTTCAGTGAGCATCATTTTTGACTTTTCATTACTTAAGGAAATATTAGTTTCCTTACACGTAATCAAGACTTTTTCTAGACTGGTCAAAGCTTTATGGAAGTCTTGTCCATGGATTGTAAAGTCATCCATGTAGACTTCCACGCAATCATTGGTCAAGTAAGAGAAAATGGCTAGGAAAACCCTTTGAAAAGTGGGTGGGGCATTGCAAATTCCAAAAGGGAGCACCCTATAAGAATAGGTACCCCATGGGAAAGTGAAAGTGGTCTTCTCCTAGTCTTCGGGTGCTATTTGTATTTGGTTATAACCACTAAACCCATCCAGGAACGAAAAATACTTCTTTTCAGACAAGGTATCCAACACCTGATCAATAAATGGTAACGGAAAATAATCCCTATGGGTGGCTTTCTTCAACTCCCGGAAGTCTACACATATTCTCCACTTACCATTTTTCTTGGGAACTATGACAATTGGAGATACCCATTGACTATCTAAAATGGGGTATATGAGATTGGCTTAAAGGAGTTTTTGTAATTCCTCTTTTACAATATCTTTAAGGGATGGATTCATCCTTCGCTGAGGCTGTATAACTGGTCTGATTTGGTCATTAGTGTAGATATGATGTGTGCATGTTTCAGGGTGAATGCCTTTCATGTCTGCATAATCCCATGCAAATGCATCAAATTGTCTTTGGAGCATTTCAATTACTTGCATCTTTTGTTCTGGTTCCAAACTAGGGTTGATATACAAAGGTTTTCTTGGGATAATATCAACAAGTTCAGTAGTTTCTTCCTTCTCCAAGGAAGCTGGTGATAAAGTATATAATTGAGTGATATCAAGGTGCCAAGTTTGTTGAAATTCGGAACTGAAAATATGTGACAATTCTGCAAAAAACCTCAGGTATTCAATGCAATTTGTATCAGCCAAAAATAAACTTAAGACTTGTTCATCCGATTGTTCTTGCATTCCTCTTACTTGTTCAAGTGTTAATAGGGGTTTGATACAATCTTCCTCTCCATAAGGGTTTTCTAACCAAATGGGTATTTCCTGTGCCGGTTGGGCAGGAGGGAAGAGAACAAGTTTTTGGCTATGTCTACCATTGGATATAGTCATCTCACCAGACCGGCAACTGATAAAGGCATCTGCTATGGCCAGCCAAGGGAAACCAAGAACCATAGGGTGTCCTAGTTTGGAGGATGATTTAGAATAGATGACTAAAAAGTCTACTGGATATTCCCAAGAAGCTAGAGTGACTGTGACATCATCTAGACTTCCTGCAGGGCTAATGACTGACTTATCTGCCAACTCTATCATGGTTTGGGTTGGTCTTAACTGGTTGATTTGGATCTTTTTCATAGTGTCAAAAGGAATTACATTAATTTCTGCACCCAAATCAATGAGTGTGTTTGGTAGAGAAATACCATTAATTTCAACAGTGACTACTGGGTTTCCAGGGTCATTATACTTGTATGGAATTTCAGAAATAAATTCAGAGAATTTTCCCACCACCTGAACAAGGGGAGGTTCCTTCTTCTTCCTTCCTGGTTTCTTAATGCAAAGATCCCTTATGATTTTGTCATATATGGGGATATCCTTAATGGCTTGCAGCAAAGGTATTTTTATACATACATTTCATAATTCATCCTCTATATCTCTGTGCAAGGGTGGGTCTGGTTTCTTCACTAATAGTCTTTCGAGGTAGAGTGGGAGATTAACTTGTTGAGGTACTCGTACAGACTGAGAAGTGATTGGAATAGGAGGGGAGGTCTCTTCTTTCGCAAGGGTGGTTTGAGTGTTTTCTTCCTCAGAATGATTATCATTTTTTTCCTGAATTATTACTGCAGGATTTGATTGGTTTACAACTTTCCCCGATCGTAGTTGAATTTCATAGGTGGGAAAGGTTTGAACTTCTATATTTTTCACCAGGTGGGTGGTTCGATTATTGGGGTTAGGGATTGGCTGGGAAGGGATTGTTGTTGGTTTCAGAGGGTTGTGGATAACTTGGTTTTGTTTTTGATTGGCATTTATAGGTGGTTGTTGTTGCTAGTTAGGGTTCAAGGGGGTTGTAAATTGCTGTTGTATAGGAGGTGGGAGTAAATCTTGCATCTGTGGTGGGTTGAATCCAGGTAGTAATTGGGAAATGTTTGCAGGGTACTGTGGATATGTAGGGTAAGAGGGATTTCCATACACAGGCCCCCTCCAACCTTGTTGCCAAGGTTGAGTTTGAGCTTGTTGAGGTGTCCATTGTGGATAGGTAATTGGGGAAGGACCCCATTGTTGTTGTTGATATTGTGCATTAGGGTCATAAAATGTATTGGGGTTTTGGGCTCTCCAAGGTCTTCTGGAAGGGTATGGTTGTTCTTGTGAGACTCCTCCTCCCCTATACAGGGCTTGTAGCTCAAGAAAAGTCGGACACTCATATGTGGGGTGTTCTAGTGTACACATGCCACAAATTTCTATGACATTTAATGGGCATTCCTTCTCACTGTGCTTCTTTCGACATCTATGACAAAATATTTCTAAAGTAGCCTCTTCTTCTTGTTTCTTTTTCAGTTTTAGAGTATCTAAATGGTTACTGATTGTGCTCAAAATGTCTATTTTAAAGTTCTCCAATAAGTTTCCTAACTCAGTTTTGGTGACAGTCCCTGAGCTTTGTTTTGTATTTATACTAAAAGAATATCTTGGTCCTTTGCCTGTTTTAGCTTGTCCTCTTGAGTATCTTCTACAGTAATCTGCAATCTCTTCAAAAGGCTTTTGGTGTACATCTCCTGAACTCAACGAGTTTAAAAATTCTATGCAGTCATCTCTAAGACCTTTCAAGAATACAGTTCTTACTACAACTGGGTATGTGGTGAATAGTTTTGATTTCTGATAGTTTTATAAGAACCTTTCTAAGTAGTCTTCAGGGCTTTCATCTTCTGTTTGTTGCATTTTAAAAATGTCATTTTTAGCATTATCCTTACAATATTTTTGGTATTTCCGTAAAAATGTGTCTTTCATCTGATCCCAAGAGAGGATTGTATTTTATCCTAATCTCATGAACCATCTTAAGGCTGAATCTTTCATTGTAGCAGGAAAGAGATTAAGTCTTTGGGCATTGTCTGAGTAGTTATAGCTTCTATATAATATGTCAAACTCGAATAAAAATAAATCTGGATCTTCAGTTGACATACCTATGAAAGTGGGTAACGATGATAGTGGGATATTTTTCATCCTGATGTTTCTGGAAATATCCAAGATTGGAAACCCAAAAGTCTCAGTCTCTGTGGCTGCATTTCCTTCTTCTTCTGCCATTCCACTGATAGATGGTTCAGAAACAGGATTTTCTGTGTCTCCTAAATATTTAGCAGATTCATGTTCTGCCTGCCCCAATGCTGATTCTTCCATTTTAGGTTCTCCTTCTGGAGCCTCACTGGCTCCCCTTGAATTTTCTCCCGGTGGAGTTTTTCCTGCACCAGTGTCAGTTGGATTAGTTGGGGGGGGGGGTTGTTTTTGAATCTTTAGAGCTTACAAATCTACCCTTGTTATCTCTATATCTATGCATAAAATGGAAATTTGATTCTTAACTGAATTGAAATCCTAATTCTATCTAGAAGGTAAGAAGACAACCTGGCTTCAGAGAACCCCACTCTAGTGGTTGCGTGGATCTTCACTCACATATTAAACATTTTATCCTCCTCCCTCAAGAAACCTTTAAAAGCATTCAAAATTTATGCAAACAATCTAGGCTAAAAATCACTTCCTGCCATTTGCAACTCCCTGGAAACGGTGCCAAAATGTTGTGCTGATTATATGTTTAGTATAATGCACTCATTAATTATCAATCTAGGATTTGTAATCAACAGAGTTACAAGACACCAGTAAGAAAGGTAATTCTAATGTCATGAGTATAGAACTATTCTAGATTATGTATGATGGAAACAAAACAAACTAGCAAACTGAAACACACTTTGGTTGTCTTTCACAGAGAGGCTATCTACTCCATTATGGAACATGCAAGTATGATATGGATTTCTTTTGACAGATCAACTCTGTTATCTGACCCAGAAAACTAACTATGCAACCAAACTTCTGAAAGGGAAATCACACATCAATCATCAAGACATAACATGGGTAGTTCAACAATCAATATACTGAGTATGATGTGGTTCACAATGTGCTGTTGTGAACTTCACTAGTTCTCCTTCAAATATGTCTGACTATTGCTGCCAACATTCATGTCCGTGAAACAAAATCAAATTCATTAAAACAGAGAATATGAAAAAACAAAGTGAGTAAAGATATCTAAGCAATCATATAATTGAAATCCTAGTCTAAACTATACTACTATCATCCAAAAGAATTAAAGCTTCAGCTAATCTAACATTTACACTATTGAAACCAAATGCTAATACTAATCTACGAAGATGCTGACCTTTGTTGGGAGGTGGGCCCTTGTCGCTCCAACAGGTCAACGACTGGAGTCTACAGTAAGCTTTCTTTCAACCCACACATTACTCTTACTCAACTTCAAAGCATAGAATCAAACTATACTAACAACTCAACTCACATTCAATCATAGACGATCAAGAAATGGAGATAAATGATGTCCTTCTATTAATATTCACCTAGAATATGTTCTACAATATGTAACGCTGCTTCACATGATATATTATGCTAACTCTTCACTACCTCCACCATCCTTGCCATGACTATTTAAACAGTCTTAGTCGTGAAACACAAGGAGGTGAAATCGTTTGCAAATCAGTCAATTGTTAAATTTAATTATTCAGTTACATATTTAAAGCTTCATCCTCATGACACAAAGTGCATGAGGATGAAGCAACAACAAATTATCCTAACATAGCCTTGCTAAAACATTTATGATTCAATAAGGGAACGATCCAGAGCTAAACTTGGTACATTTGGCTTCCTGTATTGGTATCGGATCGTAACAGGTAGATGGTACCGGATCCAAACAGTGCACAAATGGTTGGTACCGTATCACAACAGTCTACAGCCGTTGGTATCGGATCGCGACAGGGGAGATTCGATACCAAATATGAATAAAAGGTGCACTTGGTACCAGATTCTGACAGAAGCAATTCTGGCGCATAAGTACCGGATAGCTGAGATGGTATAGGAAGGCTGGACTTATCTAGAGGTCAAAGATTATACATGGAAAATTGAAGCATTAGTACATGAACCATTTAATATCCTAGCTCAATAAACCACAAAAATGCATGAATTAATTATACTTTACCTTATGACCTTATCAATGGCTAATGGTAGTGTTCTTTGTCATTTACCCAAGCTTAGGTAAGCCAAAAATGTATAGATGAGGAGTATAATATGGTAGTGGGGATGTCAATTTAGAGGCTCAACAATACTATTGCAAGAAACCTCGAAGCGCGAAGCTCTTGAGAGACTCTTTGGGAGTTCTCTAGTGCGGTGTTTAGGATAAGTGTGGTGTTATGTTATCAAATCTCCTAAACCTCCGAAGCATCGGAGCCCTGAAGCTCCAAAGAAGTACCGTTCAAGAGTTCGCCAATTCAACATTCATGGGAATTGGGAGGTGTTGAAGGAGAAACCTCTGAAGCCCAAAGTTATGGAGGCTCGAAATCCTGAAACTTTTGATAACCACCTTTTAGCTAAGCACTTGGTCATAGCCCATGGTCATATGAATTTTTGGCCGAAATAAAGGGGGCTAGTGCCCAAATTTTTTATTTTAAAGACAAAAAGGGGCTTTGAGAAGGAGCCTACAGGTTACTGATTTGTACGGATATACAATTGAGAGAAATCTCAGAAGCCTGTGAACCTCAAGAGAGGATTTAGCACAAGATCCAAGAGCTATTTCGGCTCTGAAGAAGAAGAACAACTGTACAGGGATTGCCTTCACAGAAAAGACAAATTTTCAAATAACCATAACTTTTTGCTGAAGACTCATAATTGAGCAAGGAAGCAGTCATTGGAAAGGTCTCAGAAAGAGGATTCCATGTATTCACCCATAATTGATAATTGAGCATATTAGATCATAGGAAGCCATAAAGAATATTTCTGGTGACCATAAAAGGAAGAATTGTGCATATGTTACCAAAATTGTATATTGTGGTTCTGGCTAACAAATTTTGTTGTATGCCTGTTTATTTTTTTATGTTATGGTTACAATTAAGATAGAAAAAGTTCTATAGATGTCTATAGATAGAAGAAAGAAGGAAAAATACAATTCTTCATTTTACATTTGGGATCTTTAAGAAGTTGTTGGATCAGAGGTTGGGTTCAATAAGCAACATAGAAAACCCTAATGAAATTCTTGTTTGGGGAAAACATTTCGGATGACAATTTTGCACATCAAATGTGAATGCTAGGTGGAGAAAGTCATATGTAATACATGATAATGCATGTACCATAGGTTCATATGTATATGCAAAGAATGGGAATAAGGAAGGATGGTTTTATAGAATATGAAAGAGTTTGGACCTGGTATCAAGAAGGAGCCGAGGAACTTGAGGACATAATGTTATGTCAAGAATATTCCACAAGATGATTAAAGGTCAAGATTGAAGAATGTTAAGATATGAATCTAGGTGCAACCATACATTTTTGGGAAACCACTACATGAAATCCACTCATGTTAATCAGAGTGCTCAATGGAATTTGGGTATAAGAGTAGATCAAGAAGTGAATGATGTAGTGAAATTCCATTCACTCTAAAGAATGCCAATGGATAGATAAAGCAATATAGTGTGGGAATATATTCTTTAAAATATTCATAGGTTAAAATGCTATTTTTCTGATAAAGAGAAACAAGGAATATATTTGGAGATAAGATGTAACATCTCCAAGGATCGGTCCTACAATTTGGAGATAACACCTCCATTATTGATATCAGAGTGTGCAATGAAAGCATGGTATGAAGGAAATCACTTCAAGGGTAAAGGAATGAATATGCACATAAGTAAGGAGTGTCGATTATGGCATACAACAATATGTTATGGAAAGATTTGATCTAGAATGGTGCAATAAAACTCCTAGCAGAGAAATCACTCAAAGCTAAATATATTAGAGACTGGGTGAAGTTCATGAGTAAATTAAATAGTTGAAAGGTACCAATAGATGGGAACCAAGTAATAGTGGAATGCTGAAAATTAATATCAACATAATATATGGATACAAGTGTGCAAAGTAGATAATAAGATTCTAGAGTGGAGATATCAAGTCAAGAAGAACTTCAAAAATAAATGAATTTCTGAAGAGGAATAAATAAGGAACCGTGAATAAGAAAATGGTTCTATTCTTGGTATATAATGAAAAAGAGATGGTACCTGACAAGAATCCATATCAAGTGGCATAGAGCCATGAGTGACATTCCCGGAAGTTGGAAGTATCATTGGAAATTATGATGATAAATTAAAAGAAGTGTTAATTACTTCCAGTTAATTCTATGCAGCTGGTGAAGAAGGCATATGTGTATCCTTATAGTATGCTAGAGATTGGATACGCAAGTCAAGTTTGAGGCTAGGTGGCTAAGAAAAGAGAAGATCATAGTGCAAGAAACCATAAGTGCTAAATCATTCAGCCAGGAAAGGGATGAAGTAGTTTAGTCCCGAAAAGTAAATGGATGTTGAAGATCCAAAGTATATAAGACAACATGATTGGAATTATAATTTGGATAAGTATGTGTTGGGTTAGAGGGATCCATAAAATGATACATGCTAGAATTTAATATCAACATAGTATTTGGATGGAAATGAAAAAGTAGCCAAGAGTGATTTGGCTAGAAAGTGATCAGGGCAGAAATATTCATTTACATTGATTACAGTGAGGACACAAGAAGATTAAGGAATCCGGGAAAGAATGGAAGAATTTTAGGAACAACAAAGAAAAGTGATACAAGGAGAAAGAGGTTTTTGCAATTACTGTAGCAACAAATATGTTATGGCTTGTTGGATAACCATACATAGTACAAGAAATTGACATGCAAATGATTTTAGGAGCATGCTAGTGACTCATTACTAGTGCATACATATATGAATTGGAAAGAAAGAATTATTCCATGTTTGCAAGTGTTTTCGATGGTGTTGTTGCATACGGAAGGAAGAAACAAAAAGATGAAGTGTTGATTATAAGACTGATAAAAGAGGCATGGGAGATTCTACTTTCATCAACTAATTAGGTAGCATCAAATTTATTTAATGGAAGCTATGCATGTATGTATTTTATAAAATTATGTTGGATAATTGCTTAAGGGAATTTAGGTAAGAATTCCCTCAGCCAGAGTTATTTTATAAAATCACATTATGGTATTATTTGAATGCATTAATGTGAATAACACTAGGTGTGGTAAAGGATGGAGGCCTGTAATAATTATCAAAGATTCTTAGCTTTTGAATGCATATAATGACATATTAGTATGTCATATTAACTTGGTTATGAGCTAATAACCAAGGAAATAAAAGGTATGAACATGTTATAGGAATGGATGCCAGAAAATCTAGACATGTATGAGACCATGACATGATTGGTTATGGAAAAGTATGGTTATGGAAGGGACACGTACCACAAAAATATCCAATGAAATTCATACTTCTAAATAATATTTGGACTGCAACCTTTTTTATAACACTAATGAACAACACAAAATTATATTCTAGGTGTAGTGTTATGTTCGAAAAGGAAGGAATCCAAATAATTCAAAAGAAAATAGGAAGTGTATGGAGAATGTGTCAAGGCATTGGCCATATTTCCAATTTACCAATGGTGAGATGCATGACTTAGATATAGAGCATTATGAAAATCAATGCAAAGGTGTATTGAATATATATGAATTGAGAGTTGCACTCATGCATAGTAAGTGGTAGAGTTGCACTCATGCATGATAGAATTGTATACTTAAATGCATTTGTTGAATGAGTTTTGTGAGTACATGCATATATGTTATCTAATGGAAATAATTATACTAACAGCTGAAATGTTACAAACTCATGGAGTTGAGAACATTTCAAGAGTTGTTAGACATTGCAACAGGAAAGTTGCAAGTCAAGTAGTCACATGAGCATTGACTACAAGATTCTTTTTTTTCTTCTTCAGAAAGTGGAGTAATGAACTTACTGATATTAATAGTGAACATGCATATGCATAGAATGATAAATTAATTCTATTTAATGAATTGTTTGATGGTTGTGATTGAATTTTTAGGTGTAGACAATTCTAAGATCACTTTCTAAGGTTTCAGTACATATTGCAATAAAATTATAATGTACATGAAATATTGACAATCTGTTGGCTGAATGCAAGATGGAAGCATTGCAAGAAAAGTGGTATTCAATATGGTGCTTGATGAAATCCATAAGGAAGACTGCATCCTACTATTGCAACAACTATGAAAAATTATGAGATATAATTTCATATTTTGGGGAAAATTTGAATTCCTTATGAAATAAGTTTGGTTTCTAAATGAATTTTTATAATGTTCTCTCATGATAATTGTATGTGTGTGATGAAAATGAGATAATATTTATTAAGTTGGAATGCTTGGGAAGAACAATTATTGTTGGAGACACTGGAGCCATATAAATGTAGAACCTTGGTGGGGTTCTAATAATGAGTTGGTGCTCTCCTTGTGTGTGAAAGCCTTGGCAAGATGGGTCACTGAAGGACTGTGTAGCAGTGAAGGGATACGTGAGCCTGTAAGGGTGAGTGCAACAAGGAAGAGGAAACTATTGAGTGATTATGGAATGGTAGCTTTCATAATGAGGGTGTATCAAATGGAACAGTGAGTTGATTCCTTTCCTGAAGCAACTCTATGGAATAGACCAAATGACTTTCAGCTACAACATGAATACATGAATTGGTGCCTGAAAGCAGAGCACCAAGTGGATAACAAGCTTCCAATAGAAAGGGATTGGAGATTTTCGAAGAATTTTGAATTGTACATGGTTTATAATGCACTGAGGATAGTGCATAAATAAGGGGAAGGGAGTGTAATACCCCAAGGATGAACCCCAATTGTAAATGTAAATGTAAATATGTTTTAAAGGCTAGTGATCCAGGTTATTATAATCCACAAGGATTATGTGATTGTTAGGCCAAAGAGCCTATATGCTAAAGGCTAGTGAGCCAATTTTTGTATATGTAAACACTCATATCATTAATTTAATACATTGTCGTGTGTATACCAACCACG
>ML785428.1:200331-236995 GCA_009831015.1 Picea engelmannii
CCTAGAAAGGGGTTTAAGATAGAGGGCTTATTTCGAAAGGAATATTATAATATTATTCCTAAGGACTAAGGTGTGGATAATTATTTTATCCTAAGATTATATGGGAAGAGAATGAAATTACAAGTGGAGAGAAACTAGCTCCTTGAGAGCCATGTGTCATCAAGGGCACATGAAAATAAATGTGTGGGTAATTAGTCCATTTCCCACTCATTCGTTCCATTCACTCCATGGGTATTACCTTTCGATCCTGCACACACTCTTTGAGAAGTAACCCATACCTTTCCTATTATCAGCAGAAAATTGTACCCTTCCTATTATGATCAACACATTTGTACCTTATCTGGGCGAGTATTGTACCTTACCTGAGCCAGTACTGCACCTTACCTGAAGGAAGTTTCTTCCATCACCTGCATGCTACCCTAAAAATTGCTACTGCTTTTCACCTGTACATGTACCTAGTTGTCTTAAGAGCTAGACTGCAGAAGCAGGTTGTCAGGCCCATGGGATTGAAGAGGTGGGTTTTCAGGCTCATGGATTGAAGAGGAAGGTTTTCAGGCCTGTGAGAAACTCTATCCATGCGAGAGAATTGATGGGAATTGATTTCTTGAGGGAGACCAACTACAACTATAGTTCTCTAAGACTTCCTATCCGGTTTGTTGTTGAAGCCCTAGAAGGAAAGTGGGGCAACCGAAGGACTATTGAGAAGAGAAGGGGCACACTTCCTTGGGTGGGATAAGCATGTGGAGAATGAGAGACTGTGAGCTGTTATTTTGAGTAGGCACCTGATGTAGTTGTTCCTGTTGTTTGAGATACATCATCCTATCTAGGAATCCCTTTACCCGGGTGGAGTTTAGTCCTAGCTCGGGGGTGACCCACTATTGAAATTTCTGAGCAGTGTTGTCTAAGGATGGGAGGATCATGGAAGGTATGCACACAATCGGTGGTATTATATCAAAGATACATATCAATTGTGTGTTAATTTACATGCTGTGTATTTATACATGTGTTTATGTTTATGGGTTTTGACTGTGTGTGCTCCATGTATATTTTTACAGTTATTTCTGCATGATTATGGGCATTTTCCCAGAGTATTTGTATATGTTTATAAGTTCATATAGATTCCATGAGTTTTCTATAGCATAGATCATCATGTGGCTGGGTATGTTATAATATGGTATTAGAGCATTAAATTTGTAGGTGTCATGGCCTAACCTGGGTGGCATGGTATGTTACACATGAGACTAACCAGTAAAAATATTCCTTGTATTCGATATTGGGGATGGAGGATGTTAAAAAAATTGATGGTGTAGACTTGAAAATGCTTGCAATTTACATAGAAAAATGATCCACCAAGATCCCTGAAACATTGCAAGAAAATCAACCCTGTGAAAGGGAATAAATGATTCCCCAACCAATCCTGGATCGAGCACAAAATCAAGGTGGAAATCATTGACAATGACCTCTAAGAATATGGAACAGAGAGCGAATACCTCTAATTCTGAAGCCACTCATGGGACCCAAAATTCTTCCACCACGCCATGTTTTGGAACTTTCATTGGGAACTATGGTACATGGATAAAATATGACATGGTTTCAGGAGAAATCGGAATGTCAGATGCTGAGAAGGTTTTTGTGAACAGGTTGAAAGAATCATGCCTTCAATAGTTCAAAGACCATCTCCATTTTTCGTTCTAAAATATACCAATGCACCTGTATAAAAATGTAATTCATGACATGGAGTCTTTATTTGGCATAGGTTGGTCAGTAAAAAAGGTGAAAAGACAAATGTCTCAGAATTGCAAGAGATTCAGGTGAAACCAAACAAAGAAGATAAAAAAATTCATGCCCGAGAAAAAAGCTCAAAAAAAGGCCAATTGATGTCAGTATAAAGTATGGAAAGAACTTGTAAAACCATATGAGAAGGAATATGCATGGAGGAATTTCGATGAGGAGAGTATCCAGGTATTTGAATTTGCTCATAATGTTATATCAAATTTCTTAAACGATTTTTCTATTTTATTTGTGCATAGTTAAATTGACTGTGTATATTTCAGGACAAGGCCTCCAAAGTTAGTCTTGCAAAACTCCAAGACACACATCAAAATGGCCAAAAATGTCTACAATCCTTGATTTGCACCTTTGTAAGTATATTTATTATGTGAAATGTTTTTTTTTTTATTTCCTAGAAAAAAGTAAATGATTACATATTTATTAGTTTAACCATTCCATGAGCCATGTTTTGACAGGAGGACAAATATGGTCGACATCCAACACATTTTGAAAAATAAATGTTACAAAATAAAAAGTGGACCGACTTTGTAATATGGATGGAGAACAAGGTATCAATAGTACTGAAGGATCCCTTGCCTTGCTTTTTCCCTAGTTTTTGTTAATAGCTCCCCATTTGTTAATCCTTGTCCTTTATTTCCTTTGAATATTATGAACATGTGGAATGTTCCTTGCAATTAATGGAGTTTGGAAATACTAGCCCTTGTTTTTTGGCTCTTGATAACAAACATAGTTTTCCTAATAGGGATTTCCCCCTTTCGTTTAACTTATTTATATTTTTCTACTATTTGTATAAGTTGGAATCTCATCCAACATTCACAGGGCCTTCTCTCCCTTGGACCTTCTCTAACATAGGTGCATTTCACTAATAGATGGGTGATAAATTCTTCATCCATATTACTAAGTGAACACATGCCATACCCTTGCTTACTTCTCCTTTACAAATGATTTAAAATAAGTAACTTGTCTCTCAACACCAGCCACATATAAACATGTGTCTTCATAGGAGCTCTAATATTCCAAAGGGGCCTCCACCACCATGATTTTGTCTTCTTTTGTATTACATAACATAGTTTTGTACCCTAGATTTGCAATCTATTATCTTAGAATATGATTCTTGGACCAAACCAAACTATATTCCTCATCCCTAATCCTTACATGAATATGAGATAAAGTTCCACATAACATTTCCATTGTGCTACATTCTCTCTTGCAAATCATAGTTCCATAGTTGCAAATAATAGATAAAGTTCTACTTAACATTTCCATACAATTCATACCATACCATACCATACCATTTCCAATGAATACCATATCATGGCAAGGCAATGCATGGTATACCATGCATAACACGAATGGTATACCATACCATACAAGGCAATGGTATGGTATGGTATAAAATGGCAAGGAAATGCATTCCATGCCATACCATACCATACAATACCAAGGCAATGAATACCATACCATACAATGCATACCATATCATACCATACCATTTCCAATGCATATCATTTCCATTCCCAATGAATACAATACAATGGCAAGGCAAGGCATACCATACAATGGAAAGACAATGCATATCATACCATACCAAACCATACAATACCAAGGAAATTCATACCATTTCCATTGCCAATGCATACCATACCATACCATACCATTCCATTTCCAATGCATACCATACAATGGAAAGACAATGGATACCATAGAATGGAAATGCAATGCATACCATTTCCAATGCATAAAGTTTCCAATGCATACCATACAATGGCAAGGCAATCCATAGCATTTCCAATGCATACCATTGACATTTCCTTTGCATACCATTTTCAATGTATACCATACCATACCAATGCATACCATACCATACAATGCATACCATACCATTGCCAATGCATACCATACCATACAATGGAAAGGAAATGGATACCATACCATGCATAACATGAATGGTATACCATACCATACAAGGCAATGGTATGGTCTGCCATACCATACCATCCCAATGCCAATGCATACCATTTCCATAGTCAATCCATACCATTTCCAATGCATACAACACAATGACAATGAAATGCATAGCATATAATGGCAAGGAAATGCATACCATTTCCAATGCATAAAGTTGCCAATGTATACCATTTCCATTTCCTTTGCATACCATTGCCAATGCATACCATACAATGGAAAATCAATGCATACCATATAATGGCAAGGCAATGCATACCATTTCCAATGCATACCATATCCATTTCCTTTTCATACCATTGTCAATGCATACCATTTGCAATGCATACCATATCATACCATATGGGTGCATACCATACCATTTCCAATGAATACTATACAATGCATACCATACCATTGCCAATGCATACCATACAATGGAAAGGAAATGCATACCATACCATGCATGACACGAATGGCCTACAATATCATACAAGGAAATGGTATGGTATTCCATACCATACCATACCATACCAATTCCAATGCATTCCATAGCATACCAATGCATACCATAGCATACCAATGCATACCATACAATGGAAAGGCAATGCATACCATTGCCGATGCATAAAGTTTCCAATGTAGACCAATGCCATTGACTTTGCATACCATACCATACAAGGAAATGGTATGTTATGCCTCCATACCATACCAATTCCAATGCATACCATTTTCATTGTCAATGTGAATGCATACCATTGCCAATGCCTGCCATACAATGGAAATGCAATGCATACCATACAATGGCACAAAAATACATACCATTTACAATCCATACTATTTCCATTGCCTTTTCATACCATTTCCAATGCATACCATACCATACCATACCATACCAATGCATACCATACCATTTCCAATGCATACCATACAATGGCAAGGCAAGAATACCATACCATGCTTAACACAAATGGTATACCATACCATACAAGGAAATGGTATGGTATGACATACCATACCATACCAATGTCAATGCATACCATACCATACCAATGCATACCATAAAATGGCAAGGAAATGCATACCATACAATGACAAGGCAATGCATACCATTGGAAATGCATAAAGTTGTCGATGCATACCATTTCCATTTCCTTTGCATACCATTGCCAATGCATACCATTTCCAATGCATACCATACCATACCATACCATTGCAAACCATACCATACAATTCATACCATGCCATACCATACCATACCATTCCATACCATTTCCAATGCATACCATACAATGGAAAGGTAATGCATATCATACCATGCATAACACGAATGATATACCATATGATACAAGGAAATGGTATGGTATTCCATACCATACCATACTAATGCATACTGTTATAGCGCAAGATTTTGAAGATTGTGAAAATCACTACCCAACCATAAATCAAGAGCTACAACTTGGAAATCCTACACCTAATGTCACCTAGATGTAGGTCCCACACTTCAAGGGTGACTAGGTCACTCTAGGGAGGAGATCCTGGTGACCCTAGGGGGATTGAGATGGAGATGGAGGGAAATGGAAATTGAATCCCCTCAAGCCCAATTCTAAGTGGAATAAAAGGTAGGGAAAGATTCCTTGCAAGTTAAGTAATTGTTGCCCCACAAGTATAGTACTTCTCCACATGATTGTACCTGCCCGAGACACAAGAAAAGACACTTTGCAATGATATATGTTAGTTGGATCAACAAGTTAAGATTTCTGTCCCTAATTTTCAGCAGTAGATAATAGTATATATCAGCAAGTAAATGGTACTATAAGCTGGTCAATAAGTGCTAGAGATCAAGTAGAAAATACAAGAGAAAGACTAGCTAAAATCAAGATGAAAAGCCAATTTTCATCTATGAAGAAAATACCTGTATGAAGAAAATTATATCAGACTTATGGCTGTAACATTCAATGTATTACAGAAATAAAATCAGCCACTGAAATCCCCTCAAACTTTTCCAAAAAGTGCGCTAGGCTAGGGAGAGTAAGTGTGCAAACTTTCAGCAAAATCCAATGGTTGATAGGAGAATTATTCAAGCAAATGAGTTAGATTTTATGCAACCCTAATGGTTGTAGGTTAAAGTTAAAAAAAACAATTAGAGTATTGGGAGAGAGGTTACACCCTAGTGGGGGAAGACTCATCTCAATAAGGCAAATCAACTTCAAGCAAGACAACTTTCAAAAAGTAAAAAATTACGTTTCTCAAGGCAATGATTTTATATCTCCAATGCAAAAAAGTATGGCTAATGCCTTTACTATTGGGTTAATGGAGTCAAATGAACAAGATCTAGAGAATATACCTCCTTGGGGGTGTAATCCCTTTTACTTCCCAAGGCAAGCTTCTCTAGCTAGAGTTTAAGCTAAGAGAGTGTATGCCCTTATACTTCTCTTAGAAAACCCTTGTATAATCAATGAGATGAATCAATAAAATGATGAAGACTATGGTGGGGGTGTATTCCCTTATACTTCCCACCTAGATCCTAGCATAACAATACTTGACTTGAAAAAATGATAGCATAATAGTAAAATACCATACCAAGATCAAGAGAAATGCCAAGATAATCCACCACACGAGTTGGAAAACATCATCCAAAGCTAGCACTAGACCTCCTCCATCAACCATTCATAAAAATAGCCATAAAAAAGTGCACAAGAGATAAAAGAGCCAAGTTTGGCACAAATTTCAGACCAAGTCCTCTCACAAGAGGGAGAGTTATGTTTTAAAATGAGATCTTATGATCTCTATTTATACAAAATGTAGCTAACATAGTTTGTCCAAAAATTAAGGAGTAAACCACAATATTAGGGGTCAACAACCCTAATCTTTCCCCCATAACAAAGTAATATTAAAAAATTCACTTAAAATTTCACTTTTTGCACAAATAAAACCTAATTTAGGAGGACGTCACCCCTTTAGGGGAAATTTTTCCACTTTGAGGAAGTCGTTGGTGTTGGAGAAGCATGGGTAGGCCTCCAAAGGACACATGTCAAGAATCTAAGCAGTCTCATCATAGTGAAGACTCTCTTCTCCTCAAAATGTTCATGTGTTAAAAGAGTGGCAGCTCACCACCATGCCCTAGCCCCAAAATCATGATGTCAAGCTCAAACTAGGACGTTTTTCCCCTCTTAGGAAAATCGTTTGGCAAGTGAGGGGTGGGCTAGGTCATCCAAGTCATAATCAAGGACTTCCAAGTATTATCTCTCTCATATTTCATGTGGGCCCCTAACATCCAACATGTGGGATTGTATCCCCATGGAATCCCAAGCTAGGCTTTTTCTCCCAAAACTGTCCACCAACTAGGTCCTGCAAAGACAAATGAGCATGCCCTCCAAGGATCTCAAGTCATAACATCATGGTAAGTAAATACAATCAATAAATAAGACATCTAATAATGTTTATCAAATATCACTATATCAAACAATTAACAACTCAAATATATTATGCAACTTTTCAAGATTGAATATGGGAGGGTTGACAAAGTGTCCTATTGGGTAGATCTTTCCCTAGGTCAAGGAGAGTTTCTAATAGATCCCTATATAAGCCATGTAAAGTGGATGAAATGGTTGGTGTAAAGAATCAATGGGAATAGGGCTCATGTTGGATGCAGGCCAAATTAGAAAGAAAGACTATTTTTGGAAAAGAAGCATGCAAGAGGAAAACGACAGCTGGAAGGAAGAGTAGCATGCGCACATGCATGGAAGACCTAACGAAACTAGGGTTAGGGTATTTGTAATGCATTGTAATGGATGATGAGCAGAAAATATAAATAAGTAGCACTTAGGAGAGAGGAGAGATACATAGAGAGGGAGAGAGAGCCAAGGACACAAAGAGAGAGAACTGTAAGAGCTAGATGGCCCATTAAGCTGGTGAGCTAAGGGAGGAGTGAGAAAATCGATCATGAGCTTTAGATCACAGGCTAAGGAGACTAGTGCGATCTATTCAGACTTGAAGGGATCAAGGAGCTTGTGGGAGAGAGGAGGAACTAAGACTGTAACCACGCGCAACGTGATATATTTCTTAACTATAATAAAAGCTTGAGAGCCAAATCTTTGTGGACGTAGCCCAGGAGGGGTTGAACCATAGTAGAACTGTTTTCTGTGACTGTATGAATTCATCTTTGTGTTTGATTAGTTGATGAATGTTGAATGAATGAAGTAACTAAGAAGATTTGGTATTTTACTTGAATGCATAGAATAATTGTTATAGAAATATGTTAAATGGACTAAATAAATGTTACGATGTACAAACACAGATCTCATTCAATTTCAGGTTGTAAACACCTGAGTATTGCAACCACCCATAGATCTATCTCGAGTGATACTGCACAGTGCACTCTGTGCACTACGTTGCCTTCTGGGTTACCAGAGGGGACGATAGTCTTTAAGGGATTTTATTGGGAAGCTTCTTAGTTATGAACTTGGGTCAAACTGTAAGGGTCAATGACGAAAAAAATACCCTAGAAGGACTCCTCAAGACCAGTAGAACAAGACTAATTAGATAAAAGGAAAAACCAACAAATGGTTTCGTTTTCGATTTACTGGAAGAAAATGGGATTGAGCATATGAGATCTGCTAAAGAAGCGTCAAAACAATACGGGATCAGATGACAAGAATGTGAAAGAATGCAAATATAAAAGGGGATGTTGAGACCATGGAATCCCATGAAGGCATAGATAGAGAGCTGGTTGAATACAAAGGAGCTAGAGTTTGCGCAGAAAGATAACAGAAACCGAAAATTAACACCACAAAAATATCTGGACAAGTACGTATTCACCGACTTGCATGAAGTATTTTTTTGTTATTTCCCACACATATTGTAGGAGTGGATCAAAATATTGAACAAAAACCATGCTACGAATCGGATCAGACAGCTAGAGTGGAATCCTAAAGAGATAGTGCAGCTACAACGAGATGATAACAAGTTTATGCGCGTAGTATATTTCTGGCTAGACAACATTGTTGTCGGGTTTATCACAGAGTTTGCAGTAGATACAAAAAATTCGTACAACACAGCTGGACAAGAATTCTTGAAGGGACCTCGAGGTAGGTACATTAGATCATTATATTCTTCCATTATGATATTGCTATATAACAAAGGTGTAATGAAAATGGAATCAGACAACTAAACTTCCCTGCGTGCATGGGGGAAGGGGGGAAGCACTGACAGGAAAAGGATAAATGGAAGGAGAAGGGGATAAAGGAAAGAAGGCGGAGGCCTTGGACCCAATTATGATGGACGATGACCAGATCAAGTGGATCATGGAGACAACTGGAAGGACGTGTAGTGGAGTACCCTACCAATATAAGGTGAACACCAAGAAGAGAGTCATAGTCACGAGGGAAGGCTTAGCAAGTGATGAAGAGGTGTTATAGCAATATTTGCCTCACCCTATGAAATATTGCACATAAGGCATTTTTCCATTTCCCTATGTAGACTTATCATCCCTGTTTGTAAATCCCAGAGCTAAAAAGACATATTTTCCACATGTATGCACCTTGCCTACTATACAACATGTGCACACGCAGGTTGCACCACTACAACCCACGTACATCAAGATTTGTGCCAAAAAATGAAAATTAATGTCAAGTTTCCATGTCACAATAGGAGATCTATGATCCTTGTCCTTCCATATACTGGAAACGTTCTGAATTGACCCCTCAGTTCCATTTGAAGGCTATAAATGGGCCAATTTCGAGCTATGGAAAAGAGGAGAAAGAATTCAACTTTGAGAGAAAAGTTACTCTGGAGAAATTATTTACTTCATATTGAGTCTGCATCCCTTTGTCATTTAATTCTGAACACAGTGTTTAGCCCCCAAGCTCTTCCCTTATTGATTGAGAACCTCATTGTTTCTCTTTTATGAGGTTGCCTTTGGTGGAGGATTGAAGTGGTGGAGGCCTAGCTGGAAGGAACTTAGTTTCTTGGTTCTGAACCGTGACGACACAGAAGTTTGTAACATTTTCACTTCTGTTGATCATATATTAATAGAAATTCTCTTTTCCCGTCCAATTGATATCTTGCAAATATTTGAATTATTATTCCATGGGCGTATTTGTCATGTTTATTAATTGATTATGCTATTGAATGTGATAACACAATTTATTATCACCATATTCTTGTTGTGCTTGGTTGTTGAGGACTAGTTGCAGATATATTGCTTTGGGTCAAGTGCTCAACGATGGACTTCATCGAAAATCTGGATGAGGTAGGACTTTTATCTTGTCTTGCTAGAATATTCGTTTACATAACATACTTGAGAATATAGTCGATTTCTGCAGTCATTTCCGTCTATTGTGGTTTACCCTAGCCATAGAGAGTTTTTTCCTCGTAACCGAATTGGTGGCCATACTGGGGATTGAATCTTCTTTCTTAGGGGTTGGAGTAATTTTCTCCTTAGATTTCTCTCATTCCTATTTCATTTTTTTCGTATCATTTCTTGAAATCCTCTGTTCACTCCAGGTCTGAGTTTTTCAACCTTCTCCCTTGCCTGACCTTGTTTTTGAAACATATACACAGTTTTTGGCTTGAAAGTCGCGTATATACATGGGATGTCCCTATGCAAGCTGTGTACATATGCTCTGCTTCCTTGAACAGTCACGTACATAAGACTTCTTTTCTTGTTTGCTGGGTTTGGTGGTTTCTGGGTGGGATTTGATGTTTGCTAAGTCTTCTTGGGTCTTTGTAGTGCCTGTTAAGTGCTTGTGGGATGACAGGAAACCTATCTGGGGTTGAATTTTTGGGCAGAGTCTTTCTCATCACATTTTCATTTTGATTTTCCTTGTACATTGGGTTGGGTGTCTTGTTGCTTAGTATCCTACTTGAGTTATCTCTTTCTATACACAATAGAGCTTTATATATCAAGTTTATGTTCAGTCCATGCATTTTATCTTTTCTTATATTGAAAATACAAATATATTAGGCATTTTTCATTGCTTGGAATTTTTATCTTTTGAGTCTTTTTCATTAGCTTAGTGCATGTAAAGAAATATTTCATTTTTACTTCAGAATTGCAGAGTTGAAATTGAAAATTGCATTGTTTTGAGAAGCATATCATTCATTGAAAATTTAAGTTAGGACTTTGCATTATATCCATATTTACTTTTCTTGTTGAGTCATAACATCATGAGTTTCATCACCATACCTTTTTGAGTAATCATGATCACTAAAATTATTGCTATAATTTAAAATTGATTAGTCACAATTTTATTTTCTAGGGTGCACAAACTAGCTTAGGATTTAGTGCCTTGGAATAGGATTTTGTGAGTAAAATTCTCCAAAGAAATTAAATCAACATATGTGTCTCACAAAAGGAGTGGAGAAATCCATTGTATAACTGATAATATCAGGAGGTCGCGCAAGGTTGGTTGAAGGGATATCCCCCCAATACCTTCTTATCATCAGAGATATTTTTGGGGATCTATTCGTATCTGGGGATCTTGCTAGTGCCTTTACCTCCATGAGAGGCGATACTTTCAAGGTTTCGAGCTTTGCTACCCTGCCCATACGGTGGACCTGAATTACGTCTACTTGTGTGTGCATCAGTTATACATTGGTTGCTTAGTTTCTTGAGTTAGGTGCCACATAGGTTACTTGCAAGGGTTATTCTACAGGTACCATGGGTCAGATAAGGGTCAGACAACACACAACCTTTATGGAGTATTACCTCTTCGGGGGGATCTGATTGACTAGTTGTTAAGCCCACGAGGGCCATTATAAATAATTCTATTACCTTTGATCTTTAGCAGGGAGTCTCAGGCCCCTCTTGGGCAAGACATACCTTCTTTAGGGAGGGAGGCCAATTTCAACCACTTTTCCCCGTTTGTGTGCATATTGGCCATTTAACTTTTGGTGTTCTCTTTGATTACTAGTTGGCATTAGGATTTAATTTTCATCTTTAGAGTCTTAAGTCATCGTGGAGTCAGACCAACATCCCCACCGACCCCATCACTTTTTACAGTTACCACCGGATTTTGAGCATTTACCTTCTAAAAGGCGTAGATTTATTGGACGTGGTGCACACATCTCCACTGTTCAGACTTGTGATTATACAAGGATAAGTACTGAACCTAGTCTTCAGAACACTGGGAGATCTTTGAATCCCACACCTACTATATTTAATGACACCCCTTTGACTCCTGCAACCACAATGGTTGTAGTGTCGGAGGCACCTATCATTATTATGGCTCGGCCTATAGTGAATGCTCAATATCTTGCCTCGAATCCTTTTGGATCTCTTGGTCACTCACCGGGATATAATGTTCAGTCCATCCTTATGGACTCTAGTCCTTTTTCCTATGATATGTCCAACTTTACTTCGTATTTTTCGAACACCATCCCAACTGCTGGCCCTAATGATAACATTGGGATTGGGGGAACTACACCTCCTTACACTACATTTTTTGTTTGGTGGTTCTCAAATCCCTAAAACGACTCCTAATATGGGAGGCATTCCTACTTTTAACCCCAGGTCTAATCCTCTTTCTTCTGGGTGTAAAAACCAACCCAACGGACAAGATTCTTCTCAAGTTCCATCCTATACCCCTACCTCCTCGATGGAGATTCTGACCAACACGTTTGGCATGAAAAATCCACCTCTATCCTCTAGATTCACACTCAAAGGAGGTCAGTTTCATGCTTTGGGAAACCCCCAACCCAGATCCAATCCGGTTGGGGGAAATTTTTATAACCCCCATCAGAACATTCCTATTGGAATGATGCCCAACCAACCTTTTATGGATCATCCCGGAGGAGGGTATTATAATCCTAGACAGGGCCATGGTGCTTCCCAGGACCCTGGATGGGCTACAGTTCCTCAAACACAATCTTTCCAGGGAACTTGGGGCCAGATGCCATAACCCCATCTCCCTTTTTTGGCCATGATTAATCTTCCAGACTTGTCTAAGTTGATGAACGATCCTGTGAGTCATGATCCTACATGGCCCCCCGTTCCCACCATGATTCCTTCGGACATTCCAAAATTCGAAGGTAAGAATGGCGAGGATCTTGGTGATTACGTTACTACTTTTCACCTATGGTGTTCCTCGAATTCCATTAATGACGATTCTATTGGGTTAATATTATTTCAACGCACCCTCATTGGAGTTGCTGGGAAATGGTATATCGAGCTACCTAAGGGGGCATATGGGACCTTTAGTCAGATGGTGTTGGTCTTCCTTAACCACTTCCAATTGTCAGGTCGTTACGATGATGGCCTAGAACTTCTGTCGAATTTACGCCAAGACACAACCACTCATATCTCAGATCATATCTAGGAGTGGCATAGATGGAAGAGGTTGATTAAGACCTCCATACCCCCGACCTTTATTTTAGTATGGTTTCTTAAGTATTTTAAGCCTCTTATCTTGAATGATGTTTCTACATCTAGGTTTACCATTGAGGAAGAAGCGATATACAAATCCCAATAGTTAGATATTATATATGCTCAGTCTGGGATGTTATACCACATTCTTCCAGACACACTGCGGTCAACTTATTACCCTAGATAAAATCCCAGACCTCACGCTGATGGCAACGTAGGATCCACCAATGTAAAATCCGTAGACTCAGTGACAAACCATTTGAAAGCGTTGTCTCTAAACTAGTCTGTAGGAGGGCCATCTTCGTCTGTGTATTCCAATCCCACTCAGTCGGTGGATGTACATTCCATGCAATCATCGATCGACCCAAATGGTAACCAACAACCAGGAGAGAATAAGAAGAAAGGACATAATAATCGTAAGGGTGAGAAAAATGGTAATAAACCCAAGGACAATGGTAATAATGAGAAGATGAATAATAATGCTGGAGAGGGCAAGAGAGAAAGATGTAAGGTGAAATTTCTCTGTAAGCTTTGCACATACAACCACCTTACTCATTTATGCCCCAAACTTGTGGAAGTTGTGAGGCTATTATCTCTACCACCTGCCATGCTGACAAATCATTTTCCACATAACCATCACATGGCCTCGAGTTCCTCAAACATCAGAAATGTGGCTGGTGGAATTCAAAACATGTTGTTGCAAGATGACGACTATTTGTGTGTCAATATGGTCTATGCCAAAGTTCATGTCACCACTTGATCTTGATATTATAGTTCTTCGCAGGCTATACATGGTATAGAATCTCCTCCTCCTCCTATGGATATGACTTTACAGTTTAAAAAACCAGATCCACCACCATGTATTCCGAAAGGAGTACTAAAGCGCTCTACCCACAATAGAAATGATAGAGCTTCCCATAACTACTCTATTATTAAGGACCTGGGTCAAACCCTTTGTGCGATGTCAGCTTTGGAGGTACTCCAGACGTGTCCTTCATAGAGGAATGCCTTACTATCTATGTTAGGATATCTAGAACCCAGTGGCTCAAAATTTATCAAGTTTGACATCACAGATGTGAAGCCTTTCTTTCCTTACCATGTGGAATTCCAAATCCATGTGGGGTACTCAAAGTATACCATCAAACGCGTTGTTGTTGATGAAGGCGCTACTACATGTGTGATGTCTCTGATCTATTGGAAAGCTCTCGGTTCTCCAAATCTTTCTAAAACATAGAACATGTTGACTGATTTTGATGATCATTCCTTCCGCCCTCACGGTATTCTTCCCACCTTTTCGGTCCAGTTAGGTGGGAATACGTTATAGGTGGAGGTCGAGGTAGTTGATGTGCCTCTTGATTATAACTTGTTACTAGGACGCAATTGGAACTATGCTATGGTCATCGTCGTATCATTCGTCTTTCGTACTCTTTGTTTTCCTCATGAAGGGAAGATCGTGATGATCGACCAATTATCCTTTGTGTATGCTAGTCCCAATGCATCTGTTGAACCTTAGATCCCTGTGATTGACAATTCTTAGTATTCTTCCCTAATGGGTACTTTCGACTTCATGGAACCAATTCACCTTGTTTACGCCATGTCCAGTAGTCCCGTTTCAACAGAGAGGTCCATTCCTTTCTGCACTTCTTATTTTAATGATCCATGGACCCTACCTTCCCTGACTTATTCTTGTGAAGGTCAATCGCATGCTGGAATGACCATGCCACTATTAGCAGCGGAGAATGTGTATCAAGCTATTCTTGACTCTTCCACTGATCCCGATCCTGTTACCTCACCGACGGACGAGGAGCATCCCGTTCTTAGGCCCGTGTGGGCCACTTCGTTGTCTTGTTCACATGATTTCCTCGATGAGACTTTGCCTTCGGACAAAGATATCATCAAAGCCATGAATGGTTCCGACAAGCCTTGGGATGATATGCATCACCGCTCTTATTTTCTCCCAGAGCTTGAAAGAATTGAACAAGATGACTTTCGATCTACTTTGAGTGAGATAATCAGTCACGCCCTAGTTCCACTTGATACGTGAAGCATTTATTCCGAAGGAAATATAGCGATTATTTATCCTACCATCATGATCGATATCTCTCATACCCCTGGCAAGATTGAAAATGTACATATCGGTGCAGATTGTTCACTAGAAGAAATCCTCATCTACACCGAACTCTTCAAGGAATTCTGAGATGTATTTGCTTGTTTATATGAAGAAATGATAGGAATCAAACCTCATATTGTCAAGCATGATATTAGAATTTATCCCGATGCTAAACCTGTTTGACAACGTCTTAGAGCTGTCAATCCCCAGAAGGCCCCTGTTATTAAGGCAGAGGTAGAGAATATACTTAATGCTAGTTTCATCTACCTAGCTCCCTTGACCGAATGGGTATCCAATCCTATTCCTGTGAATAAAAATCAAGGAACTATCCATGTATGTATGGACTTTTGTGACCTAATTTTTTTTTTCCTAAAGACAACTTCCTGACACCTTTCATTGATCAGATTCTCGACGAGTGTAGGGGAAGTGAAGTGTTTTATTTTATGGATGAAATTTCAGGGTATAACCAAATTCAAATTAAACTTGAGGATCAACAAAAGACGACATTTATTTGTCCTTGGGGTACTTTCACATACCGAAAAATGCCTTTCGGCCTTAAAAACACCGCAACAACCTTCCAATGTGCTATGACCTTCACTTTTCATGATCTTAAGCATATAATCGAAGCTTACCTCTACAATCTCGCTGCTCACTCTCGTAAGAGAAAAAAACACTCTACGTACCTTCATATTATTTTTGAAAGATGTCGTTACTATAGAATCTGGTTGAACCCTCATAAGTGCATATTTTGCATTAGGTCTGGTCATCTTTTGGGATTTCTAGTTTCTGAGACCGGGATCATGGTAGATCCATTAAAGGTTGAGGCAATACTTCGA
Source organism: Picea engelmannii (assembly GCA_009831015.1). Taxonomy (NCBI): domain Eukaryota; kingdom Viridiplantae; phylum Streptophyta; class Pinopsida; order Pinales; family Pinaceae; genus Picea; species Picea engelmannii. Next base: position 216,380 of record ML785428.1, read on the forward strand.
TTCCCTCCCCTGCACACTATTAGACAACTTCAAGGTTTACGGGGGAAAGCTAACTTTTTACGTTTTTTTATAGTAAACTATGCCAATATCACTTAGGGTTTCATGCATATCTTTAAGAAGGACACCCATTTTATCTGGGATGAGTGAGCCCATGAATCCTTCGATCCTATCAATGCCTCTACTGAAATATCCTAACTACAATAGGGATTACTTGCTTTATATTGTCGCGTCTGAGGAGACGATTGGTATGGTTTTGGTTCAGGAGGATGATGAGCTTAGTGAGCACGTCATCTACTATCTTAGTCGAAACTTAGTTGGTCCCAAGCTTAATTATTCTCACGTTAAAAATCTAGATTTGGCTGCCGTTCACACAGTCCAACGTTTACTTGATTATATATTGATTTGCAAGACTAATTTGGTTTTCTATGTCAATACATTTCAATACATCCTTACCAGGCATATCATAGGGGGAAAATATAATAAATCGATTGTCATTTTACAAGAATTTGATCTCGATTTTGCTTCTGCAAAATCGACTAGTCTTTGCGGAGTTAATATCCAAATTTCCATGATTAGATGAGGATGTTATCCATGTTGGTTCATTTGCGGATGAACAAATTTTTCTTGTCTCGTCGTCCGACCTCTGGTATGGAGACATTGTTCTCTATATTCAAACTTTGAATTTCCCTCAGCATCTCTCGCAAGATGACCGCCGACGTGTAAGATACCAATATAAGAATTATACTATCATCGGTGACACTTTGTATTGCTGAGGAATAAAAAATATCTTGTGTCGTTGTTTAACTCATGGAGAAGTCGAGTCAACCCTAAATGATTTCCACAGTGGGGCTTGTGGTGGTCATCTATCTGGGCTTGCGATAACTCAAAAAAGTTTGCGAACCGGTTATTTCTGGCCTTCTATATTTAAATATTTTATTGAAATGGTTAAGAAGTGTCACCCCTTCCAGGTGTTCACTCGAAAAATGCACTCGCATCTAGCCCCTCTTCACTCGGTCATTACCATCGGTCTTGTTAGAACCATGTTTTTCATAGCTAAGGCTATAGGTTTGTCAACAATTTGCAAAGTCATGAATGTTAGCACCCATATTTTTTTTATAACTGGGATCATCTAACATATCCAAGGGTCAGTTTCAAAAGAAATCTTATCATTTATTTGTTCCATTTCCATTAGCAACTGTGCGTTGCAAAATTTGTTGTGCGCTGTGTAGAGCACTTCACCGTGTAAAGGACTATGTCGTGCAGTGGATTTCATCTCGTAGTGGATTTCATTGTAAAGTCGATTCTGTCACGCATAGGATGTTGTCGCACAGTGGATTTTGTCACATAGTGGATTTTCCTACACACAGGCTACAACTCACACTATGCAAATTACTGGTTTAGTGGTCAACTTCAAGATCAATTTATGATCAACTAGAGAGAAATTTTGAAAATCCTCGAGAGGCTTTTGTCTAGGACAAGACAAATAATAAAACCCTCTCTCCGATTTGAAAAATGTGTAACGGATTGGGAGATTCGAAGGAATATTTGAGCCCTATTTTTCAGTTTTCACGATTTCCTGTCTGAGACATGTTTCTGCGACACGTATTCCGGCTAGATGGAGATGAATTTCAAGAAATCGAGAGATTTTTTTATTTAAAACAATATTAACTACAAAAACCTCTCTTAGTTTATAGAAATAGTTTTTTATTAGTGAGATATGATGTCATATTTAATTCACATTTTCCCATTTTGCTGCGCAAATCCATTGCGTTTTTTGTTGTAGGTTACTATTGCATAGCAGACTTGCTGTGCAAGGGTGACAGAGTGTCCAAAAATGCACATGATGAATCATCACAACCATATGGTTGAATTATGATCATGATAATGATTATAGAGAATATTTCGGTTATGATTATGATTTGGAAAAGTCAAGTTTTCTATTTTTAGTGAATTCGTTGAAGTTATTGTTCTCTTTCAAAGAAAACAGATCCATGATTCTAGGAGGGAGGAGTTCAACCCTAGAAGCCAAGGTTGACATTATTTTTCTATATATGGGGATCATTTCCACGTAAACAGGGTTGGTTGGCAAAATTGGTAGATGACAACTATTGTATGTAATTTGGGTTTTTTGACCGAAACTTAATGCAAAGGTCCTGTAACTTGATGAAAAGATTCTAGTTGTAGCAGCCGGATGTATTGTGCTTCTTTATTTGTGTATGTTCGTCCTTTTATATTTATTTATATCTTTTTCTGTCTATTTCAGAATGAATTTTCAAACCTATGGATTCGCTGCACAACACCCCTTGTTCGCACCACTTAGACAAAATGTTTTATTCTAAAGCTAACTGGGAATTCGTCCGCAGCGGTGCTCTGAGTTACTTCCTGTGTTTTTCTCCCCACCACACATTATGGTTTTACATTGAAGACTGTTTCTCACCTAGCCTTATCCTCTCAAGTTCAGTCACAGAGTCATTTGTCTCTGTCATTTCCTCAAATCAACTCCATATCCCAAGTCTTACTTTCTTGTGCCAATATAACCAAAACCCATTATATCAAAGGTGTTAAATCTAGCCACTGATTTCAAAGACAAATCTCGAGCGGAGACTGTGCCTCCCGAGAGAGCCCTCTCTGGATCCAAAAGGCTAGTTTCGGGTCTCAAAGTTGGTTGAAAGAGTTACCTTCGTCATCTATTTATCATCCGAACATATTTACAGAGTGCTAACATTTTGGCGTCGTTGCTGGGGACAATATTGGAAATTGTTCCCTGGGAAAGAATGACATGGTTGAGTTCTGAGGTTTGAGAGAAATAGACACTTAGGCACATATTGGTTGTATTTCTACTCTAACGACTCCACACATCAGAAAATCAGTTGAAGGTGATTCCACTGGCAAAAGAATCTAGAGCTAAAGTTTTCATGACGACTCCAATCAAACTTAAAATGAGATTCAAATACTCCACTACAGAATGAGACCCGTTGACAGAGATATGGAAGAGAAGTATGGAAAAATAAGGTAATCGAGCTTAAGTTTAGTTCAAGAATTAATTTTCTATATTATCAATATCTTCTTTTCCTTTCTTGATTTTTTCAAAAGAATATTTCTTCACTTACTGCATTCAAACGAAGCCCAGAGATCTACCCTTGTATATCATCCATGGAAAACTATGGGTATACCTCCTTCTTCTTGTATAACCAATATTCACCAAGCTCCTTCCTATGATCCATATGATTTTCATGATCATTATTGTGAGCTTAATGAAACCAAAGTTGAGCTTGTACATTATGTTCTTAATCCTACACCCTCCAAGATCCAAGAAAGATACAGTCCTCTTAAATTTCCTTCCATCCTTCATGACTTTCCTCTGAAACATTATAAGTACCTTCCTCGGTTCGATGGGGAGCTTGATGGAAAGTCAACTGAAAAACATATTCAGGTATTTGAGCATTTTATAGGACTTTTTGAGATCGAACATGATGATGTGTCTATGAGGGCCTTTTCTCAGTCCTTACAAGGAGATGCCAAAGCATGGTTCAAACATTTGCAGCCTCAGTCAATTAGCTCATGGGATGAACCGAGGGAAGATTTCCGTAGATTTTGGGGTGAGAGAAAGTCATGGGATATACTCCTTTCGGATTTTTATGCCATAAGAAGAATGAAATATGAAACGATCTCAAATTTCAGTAGGAGGTTTGCTAGTCTTTATTATAAACTGCCTAAAGAAGTCCAACCTCCTGAAGTTGTTGCCATGCTCCATTATGTAAAAACCTTTCAATCAGACTTGTCTTTTCTTTTGATGGAGAGGAGGCCTATGTATTTACAACATATGTTCAACAATGCTCAAGAAGTTGAAGAAAATATTCAAGCATGTAAACAAATTTAAAATGAGGAGTTGGATGCTAAAGAAGATGACAATGAATATGAACAAAGAATAGTTGATTTAAATATTGAGAAGAGGGTTAATGATATCATATGTCCTCTTGAAGATTTAAATGATGAGGATTTTTCAAAGGATTATATTCCACTTATTGAAAAAGAAGGTGCTAATTTAGCTTCTGATCCATCCCATGATGAGAACGGGGCTGATTGTTTTATGTATTCATTTTTAGACAGTCAAGAAAATGAATTTGTAAATCAGCTTGTTGAAGAGAAGGTGGATGTCCCAAACATTTTCTTGTTGGATGACATTGCAGATGTTGTTGATTTTCCTATATATGATGAATATGATGATGGTTATGATGTTAACTTCCTATAACAACCAGCTACATGTTCTCTATCAGAAAATGTTCCTTTTCAACAGTGTAATGAGAGAAATCAACCTACATATCACAACTACAAAGAAGAATTTGAAGAAAGTACCGAATCAACTGAAGATAATTCTTTACCTTTATGCTTTGTTTCGTTTAAATTGTTGAAAGAAATTTTAAATATCATCACTCAGGTAGAGGAATGTGCAATAATGCAAAATCACACCGATTCATGGGAAAAAATTGACAATAAATTGCAACAATCTTCTCATGTATTTAATGACCTGGTCGCTTGTTATATGGAAGGTTTTATCAATTCAAAATTGCAGCCATTGGTCGAAGGTGAATCTGAAAATGAGCAAGTTCAAAAATCCAAAGAAATTGAAAAATGTGCATATGGCAATAGTGAAGAAAATGAAGAAAGTTTTGAATTAGGTGAAAGAGCTTTGCCATTGTGTTTTGATTCTTTCAAATTGATGAAGCAATTTTTTTATAATGTTTCAAATTGGAAATCCTCCAGACATGATGTTGAATATGAAGAAATCAATGGACTTGCCAATGAAAATTATCTTCCATTATGTTTTTCTTCCTTTGAATTGATAAGAGTAAATCATGAGATAACAGAGGAAGCAGAGACGTCTGACTGCATTCATGGTGACAATGCTTTACATGAGAAAATTGTTATCAGGGAGGAATACCAACAACCTTCTCATGCATTTTATGAATTTGTTGTTGATTACATGGAAGGTTATTTCAGTTCAGATTTGCAGCCTGTGCTCAACTACCAGCTTGGAAATAAAGATGATGGTCAATCAATGTTGATGTTAGATATGGATTGCTTTGCACTACGGGTTTCATTTCATCTAACACTATCTTCTGATTCAGAAGATTGTTATTTCCAACAGTCTCAACAGATTTTTTAGCCTCTTGGTGGGAATCAACAGGTTAAATCACATAAAAATGACAATGCAGTGGAAGGGGTGAAACATGGTTGTTGTTTTGGGCATGTTTTAGAGGATCCATTTGCAGTTTTGGTGGAGGCGACAAACAGTCCCAATGTTTTTAATTTTTTGGGATTTGAATTTATAGATAAATTTTTGAATGACTTATCAGTAAATAGGATTTGGAGTAAGCATGTGAAACAAAACCAAAAAGTGGATAAAGTGCTTTCATGGTTACATTGGATTTTTGATTTCACTTGATTGACATATTTTTTAGCAGTTAGGGTAGGTAGGAGTGTGAATAAGCTCAGTACTACGAGCATTTCTTTCATCAATCTGCAATTTTCATTTTCAGCTTAGTTTCATATTTTAGTTTGGGGCATATATAGTTTTGGGTTTTTTAGCAGATGCAGGTTACAAGTTACAGTTGGAAAGTTGAGTTTGGGAGTAGCCCAATGGATCGACACCTGGTCTACCGTTCTTTGCTACCTCATAGGGAGGATAGCATCCTGGTTGGAGCCAACTATTAGCACCATGATTTTCATAGCTAAGGTTGTAGGTTTGTCAACAATTTGCAAAGTCGTGAATGTTAGAACCCATATTGTTTTTATAACTGGCATCATCTAACATATCCAAGGGCCAGTTTCAAAAGAAAGCTTATCATTTATTTGTTCCATTTCCATTTGCAACTGCGCCTTGCAAAATTTGCTACGCGTTGCACATATCACTTCACCACGCAAAGGATTCTGTCGCACAGTGTATTTCGTCAAGCAGTGGATTTCATCGTGCAGTGGATTCTGTCGCGCATAGGATTCTGTCATGCAATGGATTCTGTCACGTAGTGGATTTTACTGCACACAGGCTACAAGTCACACTACGCAAATTATTGCTTTAGTGGTCAAATTCAAGATCAATTTATGACCAACTGGAGAGGAATTTTGAAAATCCCCGAGAGGTTTTTGTCGAGGACAAGCCAAATAATAAAACCCTATCTCATATTTGCAAAATGTATAATAGATTGGGATATTAGAAGGAATATGTGAGACCTATTTTTTAGATTTCACGATTTCTTGTTCGAGACATGTTTCTGAGACACGTACTCCGACCAGCTGAAGATGAATTTCAAGAAACCGAGAGCGGTTTTTCTTTATAACAATCTTAGCTACAAAAATGTCTCTCATTTTCTAAAAATATTTTTTTATTAGTTAGATATGATGTCATCTGTAACGCCTATTTTCTGAGTTTGCTGCACAAATCCGCTGAATTTTTTGCTGTAGGTTATTATTGCATAGCAGTATTTCTATGCAAGGGTGAAAGAGTGTCCATAAATGCACATGATGACTCATAAAAACCATATGGTCGAATTTTGATTATGATCAATGATTGTAGAGAATATTTTGGTTATGATTATGATTTGGCAAAGTCATGTTTTCTATTTTTAATGAATCCGTTGAAGTTATTGTTCTCTTTCAAAAAAAATAGATCCATGATTCTAGGAGGGAGGAGTTCGACCCTAGCAGACAAGGGTGACATTAGTTTTATATATATGGGTATAATTTCCATGTAAATGAGGTTGGTTGGAAAAATTGGTAGACGAAAACTATTGTATGTAATTTGGGTTTTTTGACTTAAACTTAATGCAAAGGTCTCGTAACTTGATGAAAAGATTCTAGTTGTAGCAGTCAGATGTATTGTGCTTATTTCTTTGCGTGTGTGCTTCATGTCATCATTATTCATATCTTTTTCTGTCTATTTCATAATGAATTTTTGAACCTGTGGATTTGTTGTGCAACACCCCTTGTTCATGCTACTTAGACAAAACGTTTTCTTCTAAATCTAACTCCGAATTCACCCGCAATGGTGCTCCGAGTTACTTCCTGTGTTTTTCTCCCCGCCACACATTACGGTTTTACACTGAATATTGTTGCTCTCCTAGCCTTATCCTCTCAAGTTAAGTCATTGAGTCATTTGCCTCTGTCATCTCCTCAAATCGACTCCATATCCCAAGTCTTAATTTCTTACGCCAATATAACCATAACCCATTATATCAAAGGTTTTAAATCAAGCCACTGCTTTCAAAGCCAAATCCCATGCGGAGACCGCGCCTCCCGAGAGAGCCCTCTCCGGATCCAAAAGGCTAGTTTCGGGTCTCAAAGTTGGTTGAAAGAGTTACCTTCATCTTTTATTTATCAGCTGAACAAATTTACAAAGTGCTAACATGTCCCTTCACAAAATGGGAGGTGGAATTCGTAGATTTCAACCCAACTTCAACTAGGGGGAATCATCACATTATCGTGGATGTCAACTACTTTAGTAAGTGGTTCAAGGCCATGCCTATAGTTAAATCTGATGGGAAGACTGCCACCTTCTTCATTTTCAATCAAATTATCGCCCGATTCGGTATCCCAAGTGAGATTGTCACTGATCATGGAAGTCACTTTCAGAACAAAATGATGGAAGAAATAACATCTGAAATGGGCTTTAGACATGGTCATTCTTCTCCTTATTATCCCTAATAAAATGGACTAGTAGAGGTCATCAACAAGTCTCTCAAGACCATTTTTCAAAAAACCATCAGTCAAAGTAAGTCCGACTGGAACATTATGCTATATCCTGCACTCTGGGCATAATGAACCTCTGTCAAGACTGCCACTGGATTTTTCCCTTTCCAGTTAGTACACGGCGTGGAGTCAATTTTACCTGTTGAATGAAAAATCCCTTCTCTTAAGTTGGCAGCCGCACTCCTACCTGACACTTCCGATCTCAAACAACACCTTGTATACCTAGAGAGTCTTGAAGAGCAGCGTCAAGATTCCTCTACAATTGTCAAGGCGAAAAAAAGAAGTGTCAAGGTCATGTACGATAAGTTTGTCTCTCCTCGGTTGTATGTTGAGGGTGACTTGGTCCTCTTATATGATCAAGCCAAAGAACCACTGGGGGAAGGAAAGTTTAAACCCATGTGGAACGGTCCCTATATCATGCGATGTGTCTTAGAAAAAGGAGCCTATGAGTTAGAATATTATGAAGGAAATATGTTGGCTAAGCCTAGGAATGGGCTCTAATTGAAAAAATGTTACGCTTGAACCCAAGCTCGGGCGTAAATCTTTGTATACTAATGTAATTTAGTGTATATATCTTTTCCCTTTATTTTCATCTTCAACTTGCTTATCGAGTTTTGCCTTGGTTGGCAGATGTCAACGGAGTCTTCGGTCTACCTAAGATTCATAGACGAAGCCAATTGTCATACACAGAAATTGGCTTCCGCCGCTTGGGTGGTTTACTCACCCAAGGGTCTACTAGTGTCTTCAGGTGGCGCATGCCTAGGGCCATCCACGGATAATGTGTTTGAATATAGCATTGTTATAGAACTTTTGCGCAATGTTATCTCACATGGTATTCTCTCTTTAGAGGTTCACCTGGATTCCCAGTTAGTAGTATGTCAGTTGAACGGAAGTTACCGTGTGCGTGATCCTACTTTACTCCAACGATTCCTATGGGTACGTCTTTTAGAACGATAGTTTGATTTTATTACTTATTATCACATTCCTAAGAGTTCTAATCATGTATCTAATGCTTATGCTAATTTCATTTTAGATTGGAATTTGTCACAAAAATAAAGAAAAGAAAACCATCTCATCAATGTACACATTGTAAATATAAGTAAAGCCAAAGATACCTGTTTTATATATATTTCAAAAAAATATGGTGTTTATAGTACAAAATTGGGGCTAACACCCTCAATACACATATACAGTTGATACTACAATATCCATGACATGTACTCATGTGGAATCGGATGTGTGTCATGGTATCAAACTATGGCATTTGTGAGACACCGAAAGAATTGCACCCAAGCTCTAGGCACACCAACCACTTGCCGCTACATGGCTTCCGGTAGATCCTCTACCTTAACCATTGGAATCCTATGAGTCAAACGAGGCAGGTTGCCCTGCACATTTTGAAGGACTCTCTCAACTTTTCCTTCCACAGCCTTGTCTCCCCGGTTCCTCTGACGATGTCAAGTAATCCCTTCCGGTCGTCGTGGACCCACGTCTGCGTTACACAAGTGTCTAGTTAGTACTTAAACATCATCCAAAAATATATTTTTTTTCGCTATACAAAATTACAAAAAAATGAAATATTTAAAAACATTTGAGATACCTATGTCCCCGTAGGCGGTCCTTGGTTGGAGTGGCATCTCAGGGTCCCCTCTAAAGTTGATCCCTACATAGGGATAGTCATCCAAAGCAATGTCCTGTTGCCACCACCAGTAGAATACATCCTCGTTGTAGGGTGTGGGCACCCTACCTCCCCCGTATATTCTCATTACCTCGGTCCACTGTGCCATGGATGGATTGAAAGGTCCTCTTAGAAGAATCTCAAATCTAGGTCCCAAACCTATAACTCACTTGAAGAAAAAACTGCATAAGATAGAGGCAAACTTGAAGTTTCTCTTACTACCGTGTTTGCACTCTGTTAACTGGCTCTTCATATTAGCTAGTAGTGAGGTACACCAATCATATACTGTGGGTCTCTAGCACTCTACAACATAGAAAATGAGCGACCTCGATACCTGGTTCAACGAAGCTGAGCCTGTGATCCTGGTCAACATGAGGAAAACAATATTGAGGCCGAGATTGTTTATCGCTTGGATGGGGAGTTGACTCCCAACCTTAGGATTCCCTGCTACATAGTGAGCGTCTATGTACTCCTCTATTTTCATTCCACTCCCTGCTCCCCATGATTTGAGGTTTACAACCTTACCCCGACATGATAATCCAGTCAAAAAGTAGATATCCTCTACCTCAATCCTCAATGGTTTCCCATCAAGGTTGAAGCTTTCACTGTCAGGGTCCCAGTAACCCACAAGCATCTCAAGCAACCTCACCTGGCCCCTCATCCCTTTGAGTGCCCAAAATTTATATAAGCCACATATTTTCAAGGCCATCTAGGCCCCAAGATCTTTGTCCACAACAACATCGACCTCCTCGTTCTCTCTTTCCCTCCATTCTAGCACCATCTTTCTAGATAAAAGTAAAAAATTGAGTTAGCAACCATAGAAATTATTAATTACAGACGTGTACGCGAGCTGCTTCATTTACATTTTCATATAGGGATGGGTATACATGCCCTGTAGTTTTCAAAATCATGTATAACCCAACGTATACGCGATGCGATAAGTGGCAGCCCACGTACACCGAGTTACCCAATTTGTGCTCCAATTTATTCAAAATTTGAAACCTAATTTAAAAATTTAATCAACTAAAAAGGAAGAGGAGGGGAAGAGGAATTACCTGGTCCAGAAAGTTTTTGATTTTGTCTCCTGATGCTCCCGCAATCACCAGTTGAAGATCAAAGGTAATTTGGTCCAATTTTAACTATTTGGGTAAAAAGTCAAAATGACATAGTAATTTTTTGTTTTGTTAATATTTATAATAGTTTTTACCCACTTTCTATAGTTTTGAGTCATTTGGACTAATATAAAGGTGGATTGAGTTGGTTTTTGTAGTATTCACCAGGGATTCTTGCGGATTTCAACGTTATGTTGGCCGTTTGTCACCACGGGCAGGTATTTTCACTACCCAACATATAGGATATGTATCCATTCCATCATGCATTTTTGCATTGTCCTATAACTGTCACTTTTTATGGCTTAGGTACGAACCCATTTGTTACGACACATAACCTTCCATATTCTATAAGTAGTGTCGTTATCAAGTGGTAGAGACTTATCAAACATGGGTGCCCTAATTAGATCACCTGCTTCATTTGGTGCCCATGCAGAGATTTCTTCCATAGGACCGGGATTCCCTTATAGCTAGTACATGACTTTATGCTGAGCCTCATTTTGCACTCATAAAAATTCTTCCTTCTACCTCGAGGGCTCCCAATCGAGTTTAATTTAATCTCTTTTCCAACTCATCTTCAAAAAGTGAAAATATTTCCGAGTGAACTTGTCTCTTTCACACTCGTAAATTGGATTTGAAAGGACGTCTATTTGGCACTTGTTTATCCCTTTTTCACACCAAGTAGACTAAATGTCATAAAAAAGGACATTTTTTGGCATTAAGTTGTGATTGCATATCATGCCCTTGCTTGCATTATTGAGCCTTTAACCGGTTCTCGCTTTGCGTTATAAACCATTTGCCTTAGCAATTTTTGCATCATCAACCAAGCAAAGCCTCATGTATATCCTTCGCAATTTGACACCCTATACCTAGGAGGGAACATTCCCTCGAGTGTCCATCTCCCGCATGCATCTCCTTGCGTTGAGCATAGGTATGTTCCACTGCTGGAACTAGTTTTTCTTACTTGTGACACTCATTTCCTCCTCTGTATCATATCATTCATTTGTCTATGAAAAAAAAAATACGGGTGGGAAGGGAGTATTATCTTATATTGGCAGCAGTCGTGTCGCCTTTGAACATAGCACAAAGTTATTGATTCCATTCATCATCATAATTTTTGGATTAGCATGGCCTTAGGAAGCTGAGCTCATTACAGAGTCTTCTCTACAGATTGGTTACTCTTCCAGTCCTTATAGAGAATTTCATTGATGCCTCCTACATCTCATGGTTTCATCATTGAGTCTATGCTATCAGAGTCTTCCATATGTATCATGCTCTTGTTCAAAGGAAGTCTATCAACCTGTGTTAGCCACTTCTTAGAACTCTTGACTTTACATGTCGACCATAACCTCAGTTTGCCTCAGAGTCACATGATATTATAGTCCTATCATGCACCCTAGTCCTACTTTCATCATTGGTAGGTAACCTTGAACCCACAAGTTGACATTTCATCATTGGTCATTGAATGGAAGTTTACCTTATGTTCGATGACAAGACATCTATTCACACATTGGGATTTGTGCAGTGTATTGGATGCCATTATCCTTATTGGTGGTTTTCTCACCTTTGTCAACAATTTTCCTTTATTGGATTCTATTCAGAGGGTATTTTTCGTGTACCGCTTGCACTTGGCACATGCAAAATATGCACAGGGTCGTTGGTTCATGAACATTTTCTTCGTCTGATTTCCTCCAAATAATGAAGCTCTTGCTTTGTACCTTGTGCTGACTGATGAGAGATGCCTTAATGCTCTCCTTTTAGCACATCTCCTTCCATCGAATTCGACTCATCTATTCTGGAAACGAGACCTAGAGTCTTATGAGTACCTTGAGTCTTGCAGTCATTAGTGGCAAGTTCTCTCACCATCGACAGTTGGGAATACATCAATGTATCCTAATCGATGGATTCTTCTGGTGTTAGACACCAACTCCTTTATTCACACTTGTAAGAATGCACTTAGTGCCTTGATACCTAATTTCATTATCGATAGGCTATCTTGCATTTGTTAACGGTATACCTCAATGACCGGTAATCAAATGATGTCAAATTGTGTTCGACCTCAACTCCATTATTCACATGACGTAGACTTGCACCCTTGGCAGATTGTGTAGAAGAATTGAAAACATCAGTATGTGGCCACAACTTTCCTGAGTTGCTGCTTCTTTTTCATTGGACGAGTACCTATATGACTTCAGTGATCATGGGAGATCAGATTGTACTCCATTGTATACATATATCTTCAGATTGATTTTGAGACTAGTTCTATTGGGCATTGTTCATGACTGTGATAGCCTTTGGCATGTAACCGCATTTGTATTTTCCTATTCATGGCCACATACAGTTGTTTGGTATACTTTCACATGGATCTGTAGTGTAATTCTATTGGAAACCATGTATGAAAAGTTAGTGTAGAATGTAATGAGCAACTAGTTCTTCCAGTTGGTTCCCCATCACTCCACTTCTGGGTTGTTTATAATGTATTTCGTCCATCGTAGATACTCCTTTTACCTCACACATTAGGGGGCAACTATTATAGCAAGATTTGCCTCACCCTATGCAATCTTGCACATAATGTCTTTTTCCATTTCCCTATGCAGACTTATCATCCCTGTTTGTAAATCCCATAGCTAAAAATACATATTTTTCCACGTGTACACACCTTGCCTACTATACAACAAGAGTATATGCAGGTTGCACCACTAAAACCCGCGTACATCGGGATTTGTGCCAAAAAATGAAAATTAATGTCGGGTTTCTATGTCACAACATGATATATGTGATCCTTGGCCTTACATATACTAGAAACGTTCTGACTCATCCCTTCAGTTCCATTTGAAGGCTATAAATGGGCCAATTCTGAGCTATGGAAAAGAGGAGAAGTAATTCAACTTTGAGAGAAAAGTTACTCTGGATAAATTATTTACTTCATATTGAGTCTGCATCCCTTTGTCTTTTAAGTTTGAACATGGTGTTCAACCCCCAAGCTCTTCCCTTATTGATTGAGAACCTCATTGTTTCTCTTTTATGAGCTTGCCTTTGGTGGAGGATTGAAGTGGTGGAGGCCCAGTTGGAAGGAACTTAGTTTCTCGATTTCGAACCGTGTCGACACGGAAGTCTGTAACATTTTTACTTTTGCTGATCATATATTAATAGAAATTCTCTTTTCCCATCCAATTGATATCTTGCAAATATTTGAATTATTATTCCATGGGCATATTTCTCATGTTTATTAATGGATTATGCTATTGAATGTGATAACATCATTTATTATCACCATGTGCTTTCTGTGCTTGGTTTTTTGAGGACTAGTTGCAGGTATATTGCTTTGGGTCAAGTGCTTAATGGTGGACTTCATTGAACATTTGGATGAGGTATGCCTTTTATCTTGTCTTTCTAGAATATTTGTTTACTTAACATACTTGAGAATAGAGTGTATTTCTGCAGTCATTTCCATCTGTAGTGGTTTACCCTATCCATAGAGATTTTTTCCTTCGTAACAAGAGAAGGTAGAGGATCTTTGTGTTGTGGAGCAGATTGAGGAAATCCTGCACGTGACATATCATAGGAAGACGAGAGGTCCAAGAGTAGAAATAGTGTTATAGATTATTTTCGTCATCTCCATGATCGTTAATGATGTAAACCATTATGTTGCCTTCAGAAGGGTCAGTGGCCTGAATTCCTGAAGAAAGAAGGGAGAAGAACTTTCCTTGAGATAAGAAGTTGTATTTTCCTTTGTAAAAGCCCTATTTTGGAGGATTTTTGTGGGCTTCACCATAGCTAGGGTGCGTAAATGCTTGATTTCTGTAGGCTGCACTATATCTAGGGCACGAAGTTTCCACATGTTGCATTATAGCCAGGTCGCGACGACCTTCGTACTTGGGAAAAATGAGCATTTTCTTGATGCTTCTAGAAGGAGAAGCTTCTATGGTGACGTGGCCTCTGAATGGTTTGGATCTTACTCACTTTCATGATTTAGTGGGATCATCCTAACCTCCTCACCTTATCCTCTTTAGCTTATAAAAGGAGAGGAGATCTCATGGAGAAAGTTAGCTTGATGAGGGTTTGAGTTGTTTTGGATTGAGATTGTTAGCTTGGTTAGATTGGCTTTGAGCTTTTCTTTGTCAAGATAGATTGTGAGTAGCTATCAGATCCATGGTCTCATAATCCTTGGAGCGAGAAGTGTGTGGGAAACAACGAACTGTTGGAAGGAACCTTACGACATCAAGGAATTCGGTTGTAACCTCTCTTCCTATTATTTAATATAATATAGTGGCATGATTCTTTCCCAGAGAATTATCTTTATTTTAATGCATAATTCCTTGATCATATGCATAGGTTGTCATTGAATATACTTCTACTACTTTCACTTTTTTTGGTTTGTGTCTCACTGTAGGATTAGTATCACAAGAGCACCGGAGAGAAACAGGAACAACAAAGACATAAGGAAGCGACATTTAAAGGTATGTCTATTGTCTTTTGTTCGGTAGTAAATTTGATGATTAAAGCCTAGGGAAAGCGCCATGTCCTGTCATGTTTTGTTTTAGATCTAGGTGGATCTAGGTGGATTAGTTTATGTCTGCATTCACCGATTAACCCGATAACAAAATTGGTGACTCATGGGGAAACAAATGTTTTCCTAGTTTTCCTTGTTTTCTTGCTTTGATTGCTTGGTTTTTGTTTTCTGAGTCACTAGAAGATCCAGCTTGAGTCTCTGACTGTTAAACTTCACTGGAAAACCTTCTCAATTTTTAATTTTTTCCATTTTTGTTTGATTTCCGCAACCTGCTTTGAGGGACAGTGCGACGAGTTAGGATTTTCGTACCCTACCTATTTTGACCAGTGTGGAAACGCCGCGCCCTACCCATATCTGGCCTACGGAAATCAGTGATTTCCGCACTGTGCTAGTCTTCCATCCTGCGGAAATTGTGAAATTCTTGATTTTTGATGGTTTTTCTTACCCTGACCTTGGATTTGGTTTTGGGGTGAATTTTTGGGTTTGATTATGATTTTTTTATAGTCTAGTTGATAGTTTTTTGAGCTGCTTTTAGCCGTATTTTCTTTGTTTTCTTTTGAAAGATTCGATCTCTTCCTTTGAGTGTCTTTCAGTTACAAAGCCTTGTTTTTCTTTAGAATTGTTTAATGAAAAGAACACTTCTTTTTTCTGAATAACTCGTGGTAAAAGAAAAAATTTGTTTGGGTTGTTTTTTGTTTTGAAGTGATTTGCTATTGCTTTTAGCTATCTTTGAAACAAAAATCTTATTTCTTTCTTTGCATTAGATTGGGGGCATATTTGCATTTGAAGTAGTGAAATTGCATGATTTTTGGTCTTAAATTCTTAAAATTTTTGGCCCTCATGGCCTCGGGGGGGCGTGAGTCATGTATTGGTGTACAATATATTTGTATCCTTTCTTGAAAATCTTGATATTGGTAAGTTTAGTAAATTTTGGGACATTGTGCATCTGGGAATGATAAATGTTTTCTCCTTCTCGTAACATAGCTTTCATCGAAATGAAAAGATTGCATCTTCATCTCTTTGCATAACTTTCGAGTTGGTCAAAACACCATATTGTTCACACCATTTTCCTCTTGAGTAACAACAACCATAAAATAAATTTCTTATAAAAAATTGATTAGACATTTTTTATACTTTCTGGTAGAAAACCTACATTAGATTAGTTGTAGGGCTTTGGAATAGGTGTGAAAGATAACTTTCCAAAGCTACAAACAAACATAGAATCTTGCGCTAGGGAGCGGTGAAATCCACCTATTAAATTTTGTCCTGGGAAGCCCTTCTAACACAAGGGTAAATCATGAGGCCACATTGAGACTAGCAGAGTTACTCACCCTGCTTTGTTGGTCTTAGTGTAGAGATTACGTGTATTATGGGGGTCGCTTGAAGGTATACCCACAATGATGAGTGGAATCCTTTCAAGTTTATTTTGGGCTAGATACCCTGCCCTTGCGCATGGATCAGACTGTCGACTGTTTCCCCAGGCATCACTGTAGTGATTGGTAACCTTAGTGGCCTATGTCTTTAGGGTCTTTACACAAGGTGACTGTGGAGGGGCAAGTCTTCATGGTACCTAGAATCGATGTTGGCCAAAATCACTCGAGCTCCTTGGAGGGTAAATCCACAATTACTACGTGGAAGCTTGCACCAAGACGTAAGTCCGTTAAGCAGGTCATCAACGTAACTTTTCCACCTGATCTATATCAACCCCTTCTTACTTTGTTCGTGCGACATTGGATTTCATCACCAACTAGTGAGCTCATTGTGAGAAGGTTTTTTTTGCTTTCTTGCTTACTAGATTTTATGCGTGTGCTGTTTGTTTTTCCTAGTGGACTCTAGATTGGATCTTTGTTTTAATGGCGTTAGTTCCCGAAATGACCAATGAAGGAACCCTTGCTCCAGAGGAACCTCTTGTTTTTCCTTCTTACAAAAACATTGGTCTTCCTCACATCACTACTTTGAGCCTTCCAGGTCTCACAATTGGATTACTGGTATGGTTGTTTTCCACTCAGGTAGTCTCGAATGTAGTTAGTGATTCATTTGTAAGCACTTTCCCCCAATAACATCAAACTCATGTTGATCCTTCACCTTCTTCACCAATAAGTTCTTCTTCACCTTCTTCAATTGCAAGGTCTTCTTCCATTTCCTCTTCTTCGCCGAGTGAAAACTCCAAAGCTAGTAACTCGGTGGATAAGAAGAAGAAGAAACAAAAGAATAATAAGAAGAAAAATAAACAAGGGTCCAAACTTCCAACAATTGCCAAACATGTTGGAAAGAAACCAGTTATTGTTAATCGTGCTGGGAGTGTTGATGATGTCAAGATCACCCAAACAACCTGTAAGCCCAAGTACCCTTGCAGGCTTTGCAAGGGTAGCCATCTTCTTAAGGATTTCCCTGGTCTATCCAAGTTTATAGAAGCATGGTCTACGCACCCTCACCAACCCATGTCGTTAGCCTCTGAACAACATGCTGATGACCTCCCATCAACTAGTCATGATATAGTTGGGAAGAAGAAAAGTAGAGCCAAGTTCCCATGCATGTTATGCAAAGGGAGTCATCTAACTCAACTTTTCCCTCATATGGACGAAGCCTTGAAATTCTTGGAATACATGATTGTTCACAGCCTCAACTTCCAGTTGCTTATCACAATCTTACTCTCAAACCACCTGTAGTTGATGGAATGATCAATCCAGCCCCTTCGTCGGTCAATTCGGTTAATCATGTCATCAATCTGGTCATGTCCTTAGTTGAACCAATTGACATAGTGGTTGATCCGATCCCACCCTTAGTCAACCCCACTCTCCCTCCAGAGAGTGAAATCCAAGTGGTTGATCCGATCTTTTCCTCGGTCAATATCGCTCTCCCTCTAGAGAGTGAAACTCAAGTGGTCGATCCGTTTCCACCCGTCGAACCCATTCTCCCCTTGGAGGATGCAACCCAAGTGGTCAATATGATCTCTCCATCAGTTGATCCTACTCTCTCACTCGAGAGTAAACCTGATACTGCCCACATTTTTCTCATTGATACAGACTCTACCGTGCCAGGAGGTACTCCTCCTTCTCCAATGGAACCCCCTTCCAAGTAGTGAGGCCATCCATTTTGATTGGGGTGTGCTAACTGGACCTCGTCTTCCCTCTCACATTCCTTTCCAGATTACAGTGCAAGTTTGTTGTCGGGACGTTCCTTAGATGTTGATAGATGAAGTTGCGTCCGTTAGTATTTTGTCCTCATTTACTTGACAAGCTTTGGGTTGTCCTCAGCTTGCCTCGGTTACACAAAATCTGTTAGCTTTTAACATAAGAACCAATCAACCTTTAGGGACCCTTCCTTAGTTTCCTATAAATTTGGGAGGGAAAACTGTCTTTATTGATGTCATGGTAGTCCAAGACCCCTTGGATTTTTCTTTACTCCTTGGGCGCAATTATGTATATGCCATGAAAGCTATTGTGTCCAATCTCTTTCGTGTGATATCTTTCCCGCACGATGGAAGAATGGTGACTATTAATCAAATTTTCTTCATCGGTCCTGATTGGATTACCTCCCTTAGTGGTTCTCATATGCAGACGGTATAACCCCCGCCACATGTTAATTATGTGGCTTTGTCTCCCATGACTTCATCTTCTGATGATTTGGATCTAGTAGTTGACATTGTGATCTCTTCGATCAGGATTCTAGAGCTTGATCTATTTACCCCTATCATGACCCTCGACATGTGTTTCTTTGAGAGTGTGTTTCTTCTGACTAGTGAAGATATCTTGGAATCCATGACCGAGTTTTGTCCCTTGACATGGTGTCCTTCCAGAGAACTGTCCTCTTGGAAGCTATGATCAATAAGAGAGTCTTATCGAGCATGATTTTCTGATTTCAAGCTCATTAAAAAATGTGTTAAGCCCTAATATTGGATCATTACCCCTTAATTGGGGCATATTATATTAGTAATGTTATTTTATTTATGTCGTCTTTAGGCCATTAGTTGTAATTTTACCTCCTAGTCTCCTATATATACCAAGGAGACATTTTCATTTTGAATCATCTTGTACTTGAACATTTAAGTGGGGTAAAAGGAGGTTTCCCCCTTGAAGAAGCTTATTATTTGAAATTATCTCTTTTTCAAGGCGTTGGGTACTTTTTTCTGAGGATTTTCTATGCTATCTTGATATTTGGTTTTTAACATATGGTTTTAGAGCTCAAGGTCTTGGTGTTTCGCTGCTACATTTGAGACACCTTGGAAATTTCGCTATAACTTTTTTTCTACAATGTTTCAGAAAGAATGGATTGGAATATATTTAGTAGACGGATCAAGGTACGTTGGGTTCAAAATTAAGCTCCTGAAGACTTATACTTTCGGAGATACAGTCTCTATAAGATAGGGTTATGGAATCATCCTGAACTTAGTCATTGTGGCATTTTCGCTATAAAAACGTTTCTGTAACGTTTCAGACCCTGAAATCTAGAGGCTATTTACAGAAATTAGTAAGGTATCTGTGATAACAATGTCAGCTTTTGGGTCATCTTAAATTTGTATATACACCTTGTTTAAGATAGGGTATCTGACTAGTCTCAAGAAGGTGTTCCAGGTAAAAAAATCATAACTTCTTTCTCGAGTATCCAAATTAAGTGGGACTGGTTTCATTGGATCATGGACAGTTTGCAGTATTTCAGGTGTGAGTTTCATAATTTAATATCAATTTTTTTGTGCGGGGAACACTATACAAGTGAGATCTCCTGGAAAGGACAAAAATCGACAAGTTGTGGGGAAGTTACCGTAAATTCCACTTGGCACATCCAATTTTGATCAGACCTGTGGCATTGCAGAGAAGAGATATCATAGAAATATAGAAAAGAAAGTTTCATACCTAGAAGGGCCGAAACTTGGGAGATACAACAGAAGAAATATTGTCTAGTAGAACCACCTCAAAATCAAGGTTCAAAAGTGATACTTGGCCAACATGCCACCCAAAAAGGGACATTCTACACCAAATAAGCCTCCAGAAAATCCTACTTGGACTCTTGATGAAGGTGAAGAAATGCGTAGGGACATACATGATTTACAAAAGAAGATAGTAACAAAAGATGAACTACAAGATATGATGGAGGGTTTAAAAGGGGAGATCATGGAAGTATTGAAAAATTTCGTAACAGAGAAGACACCTGAAAGTGAAAATGCATCCCATGAAATTCATGATGAGGACACAAGGAAGGTAAATAAAGAATGGAGAAACTCCAACTTTGGTTTGAAGACCAACCACGTTCCTAAGATCGATATGAGGAGGTTTGATGGCAAGGACCCTATCACATGGATACTTTAGATGGAGCAATTCTTTGATCTCCATAATGTGCCACATACACAAAAGGTACGAATTGCTTCTTTATATTTAGAACCTAATCAATTTGTATGGTATCAATGGCTTTGTTCTTGCAAATCACTCTTCACTTGGAAAATTTTCACGGAAGAAATGATAGCACACTATGAGGATACAAGGAGCAATACCTTCTTTAGCCAATTGATAAATCTCAAGCAAAAGGGTTCAGTTACCGAGCACATTGAGAACTTCCAAAGATTGAATATAAAG
>ML785428.1:250995-284874 GCA_009831015.1 Picea engelmannii
AAAAAAAAAAAAAAAAAAACACAGAAGAGATACTTCGACAAATATCAGAAGGTAAAAACAGACACATCATGCACACTCAGAAATTCTAGCATGATGGAGAAAAAGTCGAATGGTCACTACAAAGCAGGAAACAATAGGAAAGAAGAAACAATAGGAAAGAAGGGTACAACAAATAACCACCAACAGATGACGTCTATCAAAATTAAATGACAAAAATGATTTACGGGACGCCACATTAATCGTGCCAACTGGCAACGATAAGGGAAATCAATGGTAAGTACACGAGAAGAACCAGTTCATTTAAACGCAAATTGGGTAACGTATCCAAGAAGCTTCACACAATTCCTATATAAGCTAGTATGCAGGATTGAGAAGGTTATTGTGCAATTGAGAAAATAATAAGACATAGAATATATAGAGCCGAGAGATAAGGTTGTAAAGGTAACAGAGGCCGCTAAGATTGACAGACAACACCCTTAACACCACAGAACCACCCAAATAGTGAGAATCGAGATAGATAGGCAAACAACCTCGAAGCAAAGCCATATCACCACCGCAAGCACAGGGAAGCGAACATCAACCACTTCAGCCTCCAAAAGTTGTCAATGTGGACAAAATCACATCGCCCGATATGATACCAGGAAGCCCCACACTTGTCATGGAGGAGACCCAATGGGAACATCCATCACCAATGGGCATGGACATTGATGTACCAGAAGGGGGATAGGGACAAGAAGATGAGGACGTAGGAAATCATTCACACACCGAAAACCCTGGAGAAGGCCCAAGAGTTAATGGGACGGTCCCAAACCAGGAAGAAACAGTTGCACTGGAAAGATCTCAGACAACCATGTCGGAACATCCACTGGAGGGCACAATGGAAGATGTCACCGGTCGACCAGATGAGTATGTAGAAGAGCGAACAATGGAGGATGGAACCCTGATTCAGCCACCACAATGGAAGGGAAAACATGCAGTACCAAGGTCACCACGCAGGCAGGCCTCCATAGCCATTGTCTTTCCATGCATACCAGAAGGGGTACATATTACAAGAAACATGTTAAGTCACATAGAGAAATTGAGGTACTCAGACCATGATGTGACGGACACAGAAAATTTCCCAAAGTTCTCCAAAAACATTTACCTACACATTGTGGGTATAGGGTACTTTGGCGAACCTATTAACCAACTAGTCCAGTGCACAACCAGAGTGGCCAAAATTGGGATTCTAGACTTGTTGGACATGTCACAATTTGGGAGAGGCCAATACGTAAACAACTATGTCAAGCAACTGATGGCAGTCACCCATGGAGGATACCTATGGCTAGAAAATATCTTCTCAATAGATGTAGAGCTCATTACACACATCACAGGGTTTCCATCACGGTGGGAGGAACATGCACAGTTCTTGGATGAAAAAACTAAGGAGAAGGCACTGGCCAAGGAAATGAAGAAAAAATATGGTACAGAAAGGGGGTCACGCAGAATCATAATCAAGCGTATTAGTGACACAGCGACAAGGATGGCCATAAAAATCATGGCATGCAATTTAGTCAGGAAATACCGCAAGGAGGAAGTCCATGTCGGGGTTGTCGTAACTAGATCACAGTGTGCAGAGGGAACCACACTCAGTTGGGCCCCATATTTGTTGAATCTGTTCTTGGACAATGTTTCACTATTCATGGCCACTCATCCTGATCACTTTGATCGGATGGAAGGAGCCTAGGTATGCATTCTTTGGCACAATACCCAAGCCTTTCCATGCAACACGCTACCTATCGCTGGGGTGCGTGTCATATCCCAAGAACAAAAAGGAGAATGCAACCATATTCTAATGATATTATGAAGACCTATAGGAGAGCATCGTCAATACTTGGCAAGTTACATTGGAAATGATCGCACATTATCAGGGAATAACCAACTTCAAAGTGACTAGGCATGCAATGTGGATCCAAGTGTGGAAGGATGCCAACAACCAGTGGCTACAACTGGACTATTGCATCAAGGAGGAGGACATAGAGATCGCCATTGAGGATTGGAATGATGAATGGAGGATTCCAGTCCTAAATCAAGAAATTATCCCAGATATGGATACAGAGGCAGGGAAGGAACAAACACTTGTAGAAGAGATAACAGTGCCCAAGAATCCAAGGATAGTTCATAACAAGGAACAACATAATAAAGGGGGGTTGTCCAAGAAAGGCACCCAAGCGGGGAATAAGAACAACACCCAGGTGCCACATGTACAAGAGAAAAAAACCGAGGCAACACATGGAACCACCTCGAGTGCTACTCAGGAGGAGCAAGGCTAGTCATCCAAATGTGGGGTGCATGCAAGAAATCTAAGGTGCACAGAATGCCCCCAGAATATACCATCACAGAGGATGATGCAGACCTTGTGGCCCAAATGGTCCAAGATCGCACATTGGAGGATTTTGAAAATGATCAACAACAAAGGGACAAGATTGAGGAGGAGTTGGAATACATACGGTAGCTCCTTCATCAGCTTAGAGAAGCACAGGAAGCTGACAAAAGTGTAGGAACAGTCCCATCAACATATCAGATAAGAGGCAAGGCTGGATCAAGCGAGCATGATAGGATCCAGACGATAGCACAGTCGAGCTCAACATTTCATGTCACACCCAACATGCTACGCATGGATGAAATCGTGGGGCACACACCCTTGAAGGATTTGGCCCAAATACAGTTGGCAATGATGCATATCCCAACCAAGGCCTTGTATAATATGCAAGTCAGTGTCACATAGGAGGTACACTCACGCGCATGCACAGACGTAGAGGAATTGAATCAAACAAAGGGATAATAAGGACGAGTTGGAATTGGTACTCGAGCAGGCTAAGATTTAGAAAAAAGAATAAAGATACTGCATGGATAGGTTGGAGAAGGAATTGGCCGTAGCCTATGAGAAAATCCCAAAGAGAACGCAGATGACAGAACTCACAGTGACGCAGAAGATTGATCATATTGTGTAGACAATCGATCAATACAGATAGGAGATTGAGCACCTTCAAGAACAACTTCTACCTACCACTCCACCAGAAGTGAAGGAGCAGAGGAAGTAGGAGGCAACAATGAAGCTAAAGAAGATAGAATGAGAAGTTCACATGGCGCTTGACTTGTTCAAGAAGGCATCACAACTATGAACGAAGATGGAAGAGGATCAACAGGTCCAACAGTGGGACTGGGAAGAAGAAAGGATAAGCACAACTATCTAGGACCTCAAGAAGAGTCATAAGATAATTCTGATCATGGAGCGTGTCAAAGAAGCACATGATATGAAGAAATTACATATAGAACTCATAGTCGCACAGACATAGAAGAAGGAGTGCCAATCTCAAATGGAACCGCTCCAGGAGTGGGCAACGGAGGTCATTGTGAAAGTGGAAGACACAAAGAAGAGCATGGCACAAACTTAGGCAGAGTGCGCAGAGATGATCATCGATGATATTGTAGTGCAGGTATTGGACACACTCAAAGAGAATACCACACAGGCCCAAACATAAGAAAAGGAGCTCACGGAGAAGTTCCAGGTGATCACACGAGAGATCAAGAAAGCGCACAAGGTTTAGATAGCTCAGGATGAGCCACATGTCAGTGTTGGGGGCCTGTTGGATGTAGGCTGAATAAAATAGAAAGGATATTTTTGGAAAAGAAGAATGCAAGAGGAAAAATATAGCTTGAAGAAAAAGCAACATGCGCACATGCATGGAAGACCTAATGATGCTAGGGTTAGGGTTTTTGTAATTCATTGTAATGGTTGGTGAGATGAAAATATAAATAAGTAGCACTTAGGAGAGAGGAGAGACACACAGAGAGGGAGAGAGAGCCAATGACAAGAAGAGAGAGAGAGTTGTAAGAGCTAGATGGCTCATTAATATGGTGAGCTAAGGGAGGAGTGAGAGACTCTATCCTGAGGGTTAGATCGCAGGATGAGGATACTGGTGCACTCTAGTCAGCCTCGCAGGGATCAAGGAGCTTGTGGGATATAGGAGGAACTAAGACTGTAACCACATGCGACGTGATATGTTTATAAACTATAATAATAACTTGAGAGAAAAATATTTGTGGATGTAGCCCATGAGAGGGTGAACCATGGTATAACTATCTTCTGTGACTGTATGAATGCGTATTTGTGTTTGATTAGTTGGTGAATGTTGAACGAATGAATTAACTATAGAGATATGGTATTTTACATACATGCATAAAATAATTGTTATAAAAAGATGTTAAATGGATTGAATAAATGTTACGGTGTAAAAAAACAGATCTCCCTCAATCTCAGGTTGCAAACACCTGAGTATTCCAGCCACCCATAGAGATATCTCGGGTGAGACAACAGAGTGCACTTTGTGCACTACGTTTCCTTCTGGGTTACCATAGGGGCCGATAGTCTTTAAGGGATTTTGTTGGGAAGCTTCTTAGTTCTGAACTAGGGTCAAACTGTAAGGGTCAATGAGGAACAAAATACCCCAGAAGGACTCCTCAAGACTTGTAGAAGAAGACTAATTAGATAAAAGGAAAAGCCAACAACTCATGACATACAAGGGGTTGTAGTGTCTCATTCATGGGTGCCTTTGTAGAGGGTGTGTGGTACCTTCATCTACAATGAACTTTTTCCAATCCCATCAATTTCCTTTTATCTGACTTTCTTTATTTTATTTCAATATAGCATAAGGAGAGATTGAAGGTCACTTCCCTGTCATGGTGACCATGTGATGGAAATGTCACCCACAAACACCTAATCGAAATGATAAGGATGGCTCATGATGAGACCCCCTTTCTCTCATCCATGAAACTGAGAGACATTACCCTAGTTTGGTGACCAAATGATGACAATTTCATACCACTAGATATCCATGGACATGATAGTTCGGCTTGTGATGAGACCTCCTATCCTTCAAATAACCTTTCAAGCATTCTTTATTATATTGTGGATCCTCTTTACTCAAATATAAGTGTTTCATTTCTTTCTTGGGTGATCCCTGGGCGAAGAATCTGGAAGGTTAACCACCAAGGTGAAGCGAGGAAAAATGGCATAATGTCCAAGCATATATCATGAAATATAGAGAAATTTAAGATACAAAATAATAAAATGGCTTGAATATTGAATTGATTCTCACCAGAATAATGACTTGTACCTCATGGAGCAAGGACCACTACCTTCCAGAAGCCAACTGGTGTGGTGGATTCCATCTGCAAACCTATTACCATATATGATGGTGAGTGTGTTTTCCATCTGTGAAAAGGGTACTACTGGTCATGGAGTCTCTTGGCACTCCATATCTGCAACCTAAGGGCCTCGAGACATCATCTCCTTAGTTATCCAAAAAATGGGGATAACATTTGGCTCCTACTTGGGGACATGTGCTCGTCATAGAATGAATGAGAACCACAACATATCCTGGTAGACCTGTTCCTGCAAGGAAACATCAAATTGTCAACTGCAAGATGGCCTACTCATCCTTGTTCTTATATGATCATAATCAAAACCCACTAACTAGAAAAATAAAATTTTGACATTTTTTCAAAAAATTATAAACTAAGCATGACATGAATATAAAAATGAAATGCATCTAAAATAGTATGCGAAATCAATATGAAAATGAATGGAATCAACATGAATTGCCTACTTACCTGGGGCACGGGCCCTGGAGAAGTCACGTGACCTGGATGTGAGGTTGGAGAAGAGACCCAACTACTGGTAGTGGCATTTTTCTCCCATATAATGTTGTCAGATAGTACCTTTCTTTGTCAGACTTCTTCTTGATGATGTAAGGGCCAAGCCATGAATTGTTATCTTTCTATTCATATATGGGATTTCCCTTTCTTTTTTCCCACAAGAGCACAAGAATTACTTTATCGAAATGGATTCAAGGTATATTCTCATCATATGGAGGCTCTATATGGACTGCATCTTTGATGATTTCTTCATGTTTATCATCTTCCTTCTTCAAAATTTTGATAGACCCTGGCTCCTTCCCATGGTATTTTGAAAGTTTGTCTTTGTATTGATATGTCCATGGAAGAAGTGTGTCTATGGAATACTCCTGCATAAAAGGTATCTCAAATGGATCATATTCAATGGTATGTTGGAGTACATCATAATCACATTCAATGGCATAATCAGAACCATCAGGATCCATCACATGTCTATCAAATTTCTCTCGATTGTATAGTATCTGAAAAGTGCCATCCCCCATAGGAATGTGTTCATGGGTGAGATCCATGCTAAGGAAACCCCCAATATTAGTAGACCATCTCCTAGATAAAATCATCCCCCAATCATCTGGAATGTCGATCAGCACTATGTCCATGAGAATGTTGATATGTGAAAAGCCAATTAGGAAAACATCAATGTCCTCACATACCCCGAGGAAATTTACCTTTCTGGAATCAATACCACATACATTTCCATAAGGTTCTATTGTATTCAAACCAAGATGTTCCATTACCTTCAATGATATGACATTTGCGAAGGCCCTTGAATCAAGCATGCAGTTGTTCAAACAGAGGTCATTCATGCCTAATAAAAGATAGAAAATATGGTTTTTGTCCCTTGGACGATCGAGATACATAGTTATTAACATGATGGGAGGATCCTCCTTCTCGGCTGGAACCTATAATATTTTCAAAATTTCCCTTTTTACAGAAGGGATCTTAGACATCTCTATCACTGGAACCATCACATTCAGTTTTCCAAACATGTTTTCAACATCAATATTCAACTAAATGTCATCTGTAGGAGTTGGCTTAGGAAGCAACTCACATACTGGAGGTGGAGGTGGTGGAGACACATTTTCTATCGATGGGAGAGGAGTATCAAGCTATGATGGAGGGGATGAATCATTTTTTCTTCTGTAGGTTAGGATTTCCCTCCTCCTCAATTCCTTCTTCTGATCACCTATCAGTTTATTTAAGGCCCAGATTCTCCCCTCTCTTTCTCCTATTCTTTTGGCTTCATTGATCTGTTCTTGAGTAACCTATTCATCGTTGAGATTGCAAATCATGAAGTTTATATTGTCATGATGATATTCTTATTTTTGGGGGCACTGATCTTCCCTATGGGGTTCTTGGCATGGGAGACACCAAGCTTCTATATCAACTGTTCCAACATGTTTCAAAGTATGAAGGGCCTTTGCCTCTTGTTGAGGTCTTGGTTTCCAACCGGTGGCATCTCTCTTGTTGAGGTATTGGTTTCCACTATGGTCATACAGTTCATAAGATGATTGTTGGTGCAATTATATGCATAATATATTACCAAACATAAATTATCGACCGAGATTTGTAATCAATAGAGTTGTTACACTATATGTGCCAATAACAGATAGATTCCTATGTCTGATGAGTACATCTCAATCAAGAAACAATTAATAACATAAAACTATGTTTTAGAATATCTGAATGCTTCACACAACTTCAAACTCAGAAGATAAAATTTATAACAAAAACCTCAAACAAACACTCAATGAAAAAGGTTCTTACTTAGATAACAAGTCTTTTCATTAGAGTCTCATGAAATGGAGAGATGAACTTAGATATTTATTCTTGTAGCATTTGAAACAACAATCAACAATCCACTTTATTCACTCTTAGAAATAAATCAATCATAACCCTATTAATGCCAATCAAATCTTCTTCAATACAAGAGACTGTCAATATGATTGAAAGACTTCATTACATGGAGCATGAAGGTGAGAGATGAAGTCTTATGTTTCATGTACCTACTAAGAGAAACACAATCATAAACTCAAAACAATAACAATTGCATATTTAACAATCCCACACATCAAAATCTTATCAATTGAATATTAATCTGCAGAAATGGAAATTGAACTATCTACTCTGTTCAATGTCTAATTAATCACACTAATTCAAAATCAAATAAATCTATACTGAACTTAAAATTCATTTGAAATCATTTACAACACACAAGTGTTAAATGTTCACACTCACATAATCACACAAAAACATGTACAGGGAGGTTTACCTTGGTTGGGGCGGTGGGTCCTTGCCGAACCAACAAGGTACCTCTAAAGAGATTGTAGACTAAAGCACTTTACTCATTCCCATGAATTTCACAAAATATCATTTTCATTCCTTCAATTTATTAAGTGAATCAAAATTTCAACATTTCATTTCCCATCATAACAATGTACATCCTTCTCCAAGAACCAATCTTACATCATAATAATTCCTCTCTTGGTTTAGATCCATAATTCAATTTATATACTTTTTACATTACAATTTTTTCTCTAGACAATCCAATCCATGAAAAATCAAATCAAAACCATTTTCCATCAATGGAGGTCGAGTAAAACCATTAGTTAATCAAGGAAATGCATTTTCCACAAATCTGGGCATGATCCTAGAATTTCTGGAAAATTGGCAATGATTTTAGGATGAATTGTTCCCCCTGATATGGAGGTCCACACGTGTGATATATTTGAACTCTGCATCAAGTTTCCACATGAACATTCCTCTCTAGACAAAATCCATGTCCCCAAATTTTGAGATTCATCTTTATCTGCCCGAAAATCGAGGTGCAAATATAGTACCAGAATGCTGGTATTGGAATCTTGTAGGCAAAGGTTTAGTACCAGACTAGCACAGTCATAATCTAGGTATCGGACCAACGTGACGGTAGTACCGGATGGATTTGGTACCGGAAGAGGCACAATCTGGTATTGGATGAAGCTGGTATCGGAAGAGGTGGAGAGTTGGTACCAGATGAAGCACAATCTGGTACCAGATGAAGATGGAGTACCGGATCAGTGGAGTCCCAGATCAGGAGGAGTACCAACTAAAGCTACTTAATATTCAAAGTGATTAGGAACATAAATAATCAATCATTTAATCAATTTTAATCAAGAAAATCAAACAAATCATGCTTTAACATAAGTTACCTCTCTATGCACATGGACAAGGTCACTAAGTGGATTTGTGGAGGAAATGGTCAACATATGCACATGTGAGAGGTACAATTGACTCAGATAGAGGGTAATATAGGGTAATAAAGGTGTCAAAATGGAGACTCAACATTCCCCCATGCTTAAGCCATTGCATGTCCTCATGAAAAAATGATCTTCAAATTTCAAAATTGATGATACTCTTCACTTGATCAAGCATTCCCTGAAGTTCCACCTTTCTTTAGCTCCTTAACTTCTCTTTTAAGTAATATTCTATAAAATATAAACTTCATATCCTATGCTTCACACTTATTACCCATGGAAAAGTAGTTATGACAGAAAATTGGAGTCATGAGTAATAGATTAGATTTGTTAGTGATGTGATGTTAAGCCTTATCCAATCTGTTGTGGATCATAGTTAGGAGAAAGGGTTGGATGTGACTCTAATATGATTATAGGATAGTGGCCAAGAGTTTTCATAATGACTTTGACTAATAGGCCCCCATGGATAAATTACCTTTAAAATAAAAGTGATATAAGAAAATTTTAGATCTCATTTGAAGAGAGGAACACATAAAAGAATACATCCCAAGATGATTAACTCATTTCTTATCCAAGTTTTTAGAGATGAAGCTCTTCTTTCTTAGGTAAGGTGAATTACATATACTGAGGGTCCCACTTTCATGCAAACATGTTTATTTTAAAGATAGAACCCTAAAGTGGATACTTTAAGGTTCTTAGGAACATCATCCGAGAGATATAAAGGTCATCTCCTAGCCTTGATTTGATAACGATTACTTCAGAATGAGACCCAAGGGTTTTTGTTCAGTTTTAGGTGTGCCACTTTATTTTTTTCAACTCCCTTTACTCGGCATAGCCCTGCTGCCATCAGGCCTGTTCAGTACCCCGACAGGTTTACCTTAGTACCATACAAGCATGGCCCCACTGCCAGCAGGCTTGTTGAGTGCCTCAGTGGGTTTACTTGTACTTCCTGATACTTCCTTTTTATTATATTACTCAAAATATTTAGAATGATGTATATTTTTCATTGACAGCTTTAGAGTATAAGGAAGGCAGGTGGTACGAGAGTGTTTTAAAGTTATTAGGCACATAATTAACTGCTTGCAATTATCCCAAGGGTGACATCATCCACATTAAACTTAAATCTCAACTATTCAATGCATAATGGAACATCTTGGATAATGACTAAGAGGTCCCTCTAGTTAATCCTATTAAGGTTCTCATGAAATTTCATTGAGGTTTTTCAAGGGCGGTCTGCCACATGAGGTTTCATCAATACCTCCCAAGAGAAACTTGTAAAGATAAAATTGGATAAGAACTTGTTGAATCAAATAGGTTAGTATTAGACATAATGGTGTTACCACTTTTCAATGGATATTTCAATTAGCAATCACTTTTTCAAATGATGAGGTAATAAGACAGGTGCACCCATGATCATATAGAGCTAAATGTGGAAATATCTTCTTAAAGGATAGAAAGGATGATTCATTTAGGGGTGAGTGTAGAAATGTAGGAGGAAGATGTACATGAGAGTAAAGAAAACTTCAACACAAGACTTAAATGATCCTTGATAGAAAGAACATGAAAATATTAGCCCACACCTCCAATTACCTGAAGTGAAAACAATGTTAAGCACATGAAAAAGATCATATCACTTTGGCATCAGTACTAGATAAGTAATGGAGCATGTTTATACAGTACCATAATAGATAGTATTGGAACAGGATGGTACCAGAACATAATTCTGTAGTACCGGAATAGAGCAGTACCGGAACATAATTCTATAGTACTGGAACACAATTCTGCAGTACTGGAACAGAGCAGTACCGGAACAAAATTCTGCAGTACCAGAACAGAGCATGGGGTAGAAACATAGTGACATGATGGATGATTTTTATACGAGGAGATGTACACGAGAGCTTGTAGAATTTCATGGTAGGGAGCGCACAATAATTGAGAGTAACCACATGCTTAATACATAATTAGTCTAATTCCTTAATAAAACGAAAAAAATGTTGAGTTTATACGTCCTATTACTTGAAGCATTTAAATGGAGAAGAAAAAACTTTGAATATAGGATAAGGACTACCAACACCTCATTACCAGTACTAGATCAGCTTAGTACCAGATGAACGCAGGTTTCTTTTTGCCCAGTATCGAATGAAGACAGAGTTTTTCCCAGTACCGAATGAACATGGACCTTGCCCAATACCAGAAGAACACAGAGTTTTGCCCAATACCAGATGAACGCAGACCTTGCCCAGTACCAGATGAATGCAGATTTTTTTTTCCAGTATTGGATGAATGAAGACCTTCTCCCATAGTACCGGATGAACACAGAGTTTGGCCCAAAGTACTGGATGAATGTTGTTTTTTTCCCAATACCGAACGAACACAGAGTTTTTCCCAGTACCAGATGAGAGAAAAGATGTTATCCAGTACCGAACCATCACAAAATGGTATTCTGGTACTCAAAGGGAATTTGAACAAGGTATCTGAGGGTAGTGCTCTGTAGTCTAGAACTTTGTAGGCTACCCTTTGTATAGGTTTCTGGTGTTTTTTGATGCCATGGCAGAGGACCTGTGATTCGATTCTACTAAAATACCATATAGGTGAAACAAATACCAACACTTGATACACAAACTCTGAATTTGCAGTGGAAATGTCATAGAAATAAGGAAAAATAATTCAATGAATGGGTAACAAGAAGGTGCTCTATATTTGGATGACCACATGTTGAGATTCAAAATCCTCCTCTTTTTGGAACCAAACTAACCACTGCTTTTGTTGCCACTTTCATTTTATTAGAAAATAAACCTAACTACTACTGTCTCATCAGCCGCTCCCCCATGCCCGAGGTTTTGCATGGCCTCATGCAAACAATGTGAGATGTTAAAAAAAACTGCTCAGAAGGTTGCGAACATCTGATAAAAATAAACCAATAGAACTAATTAAAACTAGATTTTTATTCATGCTTACAAACAAAACATTTAGGGAAAATGTCAAAAGTTGAATAATTAGCTATGAATAAAATAGTTTAGAATTAATATTCAGTTTTAATTTCTATTAAAAAGATCACTTAATCAAGCATCCTTGTGAAATAATGGTCTTAAAATAGATAGGTAAGGCTAAAGCACGAATGCATCTTTTTTAACAACTTAAGGAAAAAGAAGAAATTTGAAGAAATAGGTCATGAAGCACTCCCTTAAGTGTTATCTTCCATTCACAAGGAGGCCTTATTCACTTTTGAAACCCTTCCAGTATTATGTGTGCATTTGGAGGATGAAGATATTCCCTTCTAATAAAATTCCAAACAAAATTATCATAACTTTTAGAAAGAAATCTACTATAGGAACAAAAGATCTTAAACCGATTTCTTTATTAGCTTTTGACATTCCCATTTATGAAAAGTATGAAAGATATGATGCATTTCACTTATGTGCAACATTTATTTATTTATTTACTTATCCTACTCTAATTGAACAAAATAAAATGTCTTTCAAGTATAGGAATACTTCCAGTGAAGCCATGTGCGTAACAGGGTTAGAAATATATCCATACTCGGGTTTAAAAGATAAATTTTAATGCATACCGGAGTATGAAGGACCAACTTCTTTGATGATGAGATCAAACAATAATGAAAAGTGAAAGAGTAGTGTGAACTAGAAACTAATAGGAACCATATTTCTATAGGATCAAGATATTCTCGTTTCTCTTCTTTGTTTAGGTCACACAACATGTCCTCCTTTTCCACGCTACATAGATTATCTGCTTTAAGATGATTGGTCTTTGGAGTACATACATGATCTGTTGAGAGGCATGATAAGAACTCCTCAATCTTAGGTTCCAATGGTTTCTCTCCATTGAATTCTTTCCATGATTCTTGAGTCTCCTCAACAAATTGACAATAGCAATCCAAAGGGACTTCTAAATCGTCTTGTGGAGAGACAACTAAATTATTGAATGCTGTCAAGATATGCTCTTCCTAAGAGGTGAATATCCCAGCTGCTGCTAGAATGTGAGAAAGTTCTTGGAGGGACATTCTTCAAGCTTTTGATCATCCTTGAATTACTCTATCTAGTTGATGATCCCTATCTCACAACACAAATTAGTACTCGAGGGTTCTTATAACACCCCAAAAATGATTTATCATCAAAGATTTGAATTTTAAAACTAAGAAATTAAAACTATTTGCAAAAATAAAACACACCAAAATTGAAATCCTTGCATTATTTGGACCCTGTTATCACCAGGTTATCTATTCGCACAATCTAGCCCATCATGAAAACACAATTTTTCATAAATTAAGGAAAAAAACACTTGCATTAAAATACAAACACTTTTGCATGAAAGGGAGAGGACAAACTAACTTTGGAGCAACCCCACTAAAGTGGATGCGTGGGCTCTTCCTGCACGTCCTAACCTCTTCTCTCCATCCTTAGTTCATCCATAAAACCAATCCAAAACCATTAAATCAATCTAATCAAACACTACCTATTACCGTTTACAACTCCCTGGAAACAACACCAAAATGTTGGTGCAATTATATGCATAATATATTACCAAACATAAATTATCGAACGAGATTCATAATCAATAGAGTTGTTACACTATATGTGCCGATAATGGATAGGTTCCTATGTCTGATGAGTATATCTCAGTCAAGAAACAATTAATAACACAACACTCTCTTTTATAATATCTGAATGCTTCACACAACTTCAAACTCAGAAGATAAAACTGATAAAAAAACTCTCAAACAAACACTCAATGAAAAAGGTTCTTGCTTAGATAAAAAGTATGTTCATTAGAGGCTCATGAAATCGAGAGATGAACTTAGATATTGCTTCTTGTAGCATTTGAAGCAACAATCAACAATCCACTTTATTCACTCTTAGAAACAAATCAATCATAACCCTATCAATGCCAATCAAATATTCTTGAATACATGAGATAGTCAATATGATTGAAATACTTCATTACATGGAGCATGAAGGTGAGAGATGAAGTCTTATGGTTCCTGTACCTACTAAGAGAAACACAATCATAAACTCAAAACAATAACAATTTCATATTTAACAATCCTACATATCAAACTCTTATCAATTAAATATTAATTTGACGAAATGGAAATGGAACTATCTACTATGTTCAATGCCTAATTACTCACACTGATTCAAAATCAAATAATTATGTACTAAACTTAAAATGCATTTGAAATAATTTACAACACAACTGTTAAATGTTCACACACACACAAACATACAAAAACATGTACATGGAGGTTTACCTTGGTTGGGGCGGTGGGCCCTTGCCGAACCAACAAGGTACCTCTAAAGAGATTGTAGACTAAATCACTTTACTCATTCCCATGAATTGCACAAAATAGCATTTTCATTCCTTCAATTGATTAAGTGAATCAGAAGTTCAACATTTCATTTCCCAGCATAATAATTCCTCTCTTGGCTTGGAGCCATAACTCAATTTATATACTTTTTACATTACAAATTTGGTTCTAGAAAATCCAATCCATGAAAAATCAAATCAAATTTTTTTTCCATCAATGGAGGTCGATTACAACCATTATCTAATCAAGGAAATGCATTTTCCACAAATCTAGGCATGATCCTAGATTTTTTGGAAAATTGGCAATGATTTTAGGATGAATCGTTCCCTCTGAGATGGAGGTCCACACGTGTGAGAAAATGGAATTATTACTCATGTGTCTGCATGAAAACTTGTTGGAACACATGGGCAGACCCAGGGTTCAATGCTTAAACAATGCACCAACAAAACCCTAACTACCGGCCCTTTCGACAACACCTCGAAGCAGATGAAGTCTCACCCGAGGTAGAGGTAGGGGGGATTGTAGGAATCAAGTGTCTACAACCTATCCAGGACACAGATCTGTGATCACAATACTTAATAGAGAACTTAGAAATTAACATTCATTAGTATTTAACCCTTATTCACATCACAGGTCAAAACCCTAATTACAGAACATCATAGTATTCAACAAGATCCAATCACATCTAACCATTCAGCACATAGCATTAAAGAAAATCTAACATTCATTCAGATCATTAAGCACTCAAAATTCATAGATCTATCTATCATAATAGTGTACTTAGAAAATACATGAAAAACAAATAACAAAGAACATAAAACAGGATATACGTGGTTCACCCCAGTGTGGGGCTACGTCAACCAACTCTTGTTCTTCTTTATTATCTTCTTCCAATCTTCTTACATGCACTGAGACACTAAACCAAATCCGCATAGGACAGGAGATCTATGTGCACCTTGCCAGATCCTCCTTCTCCGAGTTAGGTCCAGCAAAAAGCCTTCTTACAGTCACTTGCGCTTAGCCTTGCTAGTTCTCAACACACAATATGCACACAGAACTTAAACTTAACAAAATCTCCCTTCAATCACATAGATCGAACTACTTCATAATTCTCTTAGCTATCTATTTATACATTAAAAAAGGGCCTAAACATGGGTAAAAACCATGGGACAACATCCCATACCCGTTACATAAACCCTAAAACCCAAAAATCCTGCAAAAGGGGCTGGATCCCGCGATCTCCGCTTTGCCTGTGCGCTTTGTCTTCGACCAGCCTGTCGAAGTCCCAAAAGTGGTCAAACATGACCAAGGTTCTCCCAAAACTTGGTCAAGGGACAACATGCCCCCAACACTCACCTGTGACTCATCTCGATTCACTCTAATCTAGGAAATTATGTTTTGAATGCCTCGAGATTGGCTCGAGCTACCTCGACTTGCTGCTTCACTAGAGCCTCCTGCTCGACGAACTCCTAAATGTCTTTCTCGGTTACGGGCCCTTCCAAGAATTTTTCCACTATCATGACCACTTGTTCCATATGTGCACCTTGTCCCTCAATCTCCTCAAAAAGTGTGCAGGCTTCGTCCTGGACTGGCTAGAGCCTCTAGGTTCCATGACTTTACTCTAGATGGCATGGACCTGCTGTTGAACTGCATGTTGTTCCTGTGACCTTTTCATATTCTCGACCGCTGACAATAGCTTCAATTTTTCTTGTACTATCGCTGCTTATTGCTTCACCTCCTGAAGCTGTGAGTCCAATGTCCTTAGTTCTGGGTCCTCTGCAAGGCACTCATAAGTCTGCTCACTTTGGTTACTGAGTTGCTTTCATTCTAAAGCCAATTACTTGATTATTTCTATTGCACCACAGGTAGTTTCTTTCCTCTAATCTCGCACTTCCTGCGAAGTGCTTGGCACTGCTTGAAATTCCAATTATGCTACTCTTGCTTGAAGCTACTGAATGGATTCAACGTGTTTCCCTACTAGGTTCTCAAATGTCTCTTCTTACCCCTATGCCAGCCCGACACAGAGCAAAGTGCTCTAGTGAATTCTTCTTTAACTCCCATCTTCTCCGTGAGCCACTGTTCTTTTTATTTCTGTATCTGCTCTCTGTCCTCTGGAAACTTCACCCGGAGGTCGTCTTTCTCTTGCGGCACAACCCGACGTTGCTCTAGGGATTCCTCCTTTTCTTTCTTCAAGGCCTTTGTGGCCTTCTCTTTTTCCTCCTGTACAGGATGAAGGTGAGCCTCCATTGCATCTACTAATATGTGTAGTTGGGTAGGCTCATCTCCCAGTTCTATACCTTCTGATGATGATGGCCCAGTAGAAATTGTGCGAATCGAATACATTGCTTATTGTACCCCTTTCAGTTCTGCCTCGATCCTGTCATACATTATCTCCTTCTTTTCTTTGTTGCACTGCAAAATATCCTTCAAAGTGTCTTCTATAGCGGTGATGATGAGGTTAATATCATCCACCGTGAGCACAGTCTATAACTGGGGCTTATTGGCTCATGATTTCTTCCGTGCTGAAGGTTTCTTTGGGGAAACCTTTCTTTTCCTCGACGTCTCAACCTCTGTAAGGGGGTCCTTCAACAATGTCACTTCACCCTTTTCCTACTTGTATTCTTCCTTATTCTCTTCTTATTTCACTTCATCACCTTCTCCTCCTCCAGGTGAATCAAGCGCAGTTTCCTTCAATGTGTTGTTCATTTCCTGCACCTCTTCTTTCTTCTTCTTCATGTTGTTGCTGGGTCCATCATACTTTTCTCGAGTGACTATAGGACTTCCGATGAGTTCGGGGTCGAATATTTTTGTCTGTTCGACTGGTATAAGGAATTTTGCAGGCCATTCCTTGGTTATTTCCTCCATATCTTCCTCGGTGAGTTTGTAATAGGACTGGAGCTCTTCCTTCTGTTCGTCTCTGTGCGCACTGATATAAATGAAGTGCCTGTCTACATGGAACTTTGCAAGTGGCTTTAAAATATGGAGTGTATTCGACATCATGCGAGGGAAGGATTCAATGGCCCTCTTCAACTGAAATTAATAGGTATGGAACACCGCATTGGACTGACATTTCTTCTCCATGTTGCTTGAATACCACAGAGTAGTGAACTTCGCAGCTAGTGGTTCAGACGGCTCAATTTCAGGGAAGGTCTCTCCCTCCGGCATCTCCCAAGAGATGAAGGCAATGAGGATTAGCAACCAGATGAAATGAAACTCGTAGCCCTAGTCCTAAGCTTCACATAAATCTTTCTCCAACTGGTTGACGAGGTAGCTCGCCCAGTTAATTTGCATCCCTTCAACGCATTTTCCTACGAGGTCGATGATGAACCCTGTGACCTGTGTTGGTATATTATTCTTTCTAACCTTTCCTGCTATCAACTAACAAGCTAGGCGGACTGCGCCATTTTGGATGGAGGCTACCTTGTAACCCCACTTCCCCTTCTCTACATCTCCATAGGTGTCCTTTATTCACTGCGCCAGGGTGTGATTGACTTCTTCTGCGCTGAAGGTTTCTTCAGGGAAACCTTTCTTTTTGTTGGCCCTTGACCATGTTTTGGGAGAACCTTGGTCATGTTTGACCACTTTTGGGACTTAGATAGGTTGGTCGAAGATGAAGCGCCCAAGCAAAGTGGAGATCGCGGGATCTTTCCCCCTTTTGAGGGATTTTTGGGTTTTAGGGTTTATGTAATGGGTATGGGATGTTGGCCCATGGGTTTTACCCATGTTCAGGCCCTTTTGTAATATCTAAATAGATAGATAAGATAAGTATGAATTATTTCGATCCATGGGATCGAAGGGGGATTTTTCTAAGTGGTGTGAATTGCAAGTAGACTTTGTGCATACTATGTGTTGAGAACTAGTAGGGCTAAGTGCAGGTGACTGTAAGAAGGCTCTGTGTTGGACCTAAATCAGGGAAGGAGGATCTAGTGAGGTGAACATAGATCTCCTGTCCTATGCGGAGTTGATTTAGTGGCTCAGTGCATGTAAAAAAATTGGAAGAATATAATAAAGAAGAAGCATAGTTGGTGGATGTAGCCCCATGATGGGGTGAACCACATATATCCTGTGTTATGTGCTTTGTGCTTTGTTGTTCATGTATTTTATTAGTACATTGTTTTTATAGATATATCTATGAATGATGAGTGCTTAATGATCTGAATGAGTGCTAGATCTGCTTTAATTCTATGTGTTGAATGGTTAGATGTGATTAGATCTTGTTGAATACTGCATTGTTCTGTAATTAGGGTTTTGACCTACAATGTGAATAAGGGTTAAAGACTAATGAATGTTAATTTATAAGTGCTCTGTTAAGTATTTTGATCACAGATTTGTGTCCCAACAAGGTTGTAGACACTTGAGCCCTGTAACCCCCCCTGCCTTGACCTTGGGTGAGACTTCATCTTCTTCGTAGGTGTTTCCAAAAGGGTCGGTATTTAGTGTTTTGTTGGTGCATTTTTGAAGTGTTTAACCCTGGGTCTGCCCCTATGTGCCAACAAAACTCCTCTCTGAACAAAACCCATGTCCCCAAATTTTGAGATTCATCTTTATCTACTCGAAAATCGAGGTGCAAAGCTAGTACCAGAATGTCGGTACCAGAATCCTTTAGGCAGGGGTTTAGTACCAGACTAGCACAATCATAATCTGGGTACCAGACCAGTGCAATGGTAATACTGGATGGATATGGTACCGAAAGAGGTGCAATATAGTACCAGATGAAGCTGGTACTAGAATAGGTGGAGAGTTGGTACCAGATGAAGTGAAATTTGGTACCGGATGAAGTTGGAGTACTGGATCGGTGGAGTACCATATCATGAGGAGTACCAGATGAAGCTGCTTAAGAGTCAAAGTGATTAGGAACATAAATAATCAGTCATTTAATCAATTTTAATCAAGAAAATCAAACAAATCATGCTTTAACATAAGTTACCTCTCTATGCACATGGACAAGTTCACTAAGTGGATTTGTGGAGGAAATGGTCAACATATGCACATGTGAGAGGTAAAATTGACTTAGATAAAGGATAATATAGGGTAATAAAGGTGTCAAAATGGAGACTCAACAATGATCCTTCACCTGGACAAACTGAGTATTCATCTAGTATATCTTCTGATTCAGGAGATAAATCGGATTAGGAACACTTTTGTTGGAAACCTTCGTCCTTGATTCTGTCTTGTTGCAAGGATACTGAAAAGGTTATATTTTTGAATCAAGGAGTTTCTCTTCAATGTCGATACTGAATTCTTTAGCTTCTGCCAATGACATGGGATTTTTATCTTTAAGAAT
Source organism: Picea engelmannii (assembly GCA_009831015.1). Lineage (NCBI taxonomy): Eukaryota > Viridiplantae > Streptophyta > Pinopsida > Pinales > Pinaceae > Picea > Picea engelmannii. Next base: position 270,575 of record ML785428.1, read on the forward strand.
GTATTGGAAATGTCCTTCAAAGGAATTCATGTAAAGGAGATGAACTGATGATGTTGTAGGATGGTAATCTATTGGAGTTTTATTGTACAACCTGTCAAATATTGAAATGAATTCCTTTATAGTTTCATTATCCTTTTTCTTTATTTGATTGAAATGAGTCCCAAGTGTCCCACCATCTATTTTTCTCAACCATATACTTTTAAATAAGGAGGAAAAAACATCATAAGTCATGATATGATTATCAAGAATTCCCTTGAATCAATCAAGTTTGTCTTTACTAAATGATGGAATGAATAATATCATGGCCACATCCTCATTATCAATACATGCATTGTCCATATCCCGACCCATGATATAAATGTGGTCCTCGACATTTATCACATTATTTCCTGGGAACTTTGGCAACCACTTGTTGATTTTTGTTGGCATCGTTTTAGGGTAACCTTGGATATTTTCCATGTTAATGGATTTGTAGAGGTCTCTTTCCCAAGGGTGAGATATTGGAGCAAGAGGAAGTGATTTATGGAAAATGGTTTTAGCAACGGGAAACTTGAGAAGAGGCATTCTTTGGTAAACCTTAGAAGGCTTGAACCTCCCACAGGGAAAAAGGTTTGGGGAAGGAAGGATTTTGGGAAGGTGGAATCACCAGATGAGTTTCAAAATGAGATCATCAAGAAAGGTGGAAAGGGAACGTTCCTCGTGTGGAGTTGCCAGGTAAGATAAGAGAAATGATTTGGGATAGATTACCAAAGTGTCATTAGGGTACGAAGAAGATTCAAAATATTCCCCGGAAACGACGCCAAAATTTTATAGCGCAAGGTGTAGGTTGGGAAAATCCTGACCCAACCACAAATCAAGAGCTACAACTTGTGAATTCTACACCCAATGTCACCCTGATGTAGGTCCCACACTTCAAGGATGACTAGGTCAATATAGGGAGGCGATCCCAGTGACCCTAGGGGGATTGAGATGGAGATGGAGAAAAATGGAAATTGAAGCCCCTAGAGGTCAAGTATAAGTGTAATAAAAGGTAGGAAGATATGCCTTGCAATTTAATTAATTGTTGCATCACAAGTATAGTATTTCTTTAGATGATTATACCTGCCCGAGACACAAGAAAAGACACTTTGAAATGAAATATGTTAGTTGGATCAGAAAGTTAATATTTTTGTTCCTAATTTTCAGCAGTATCTAAAAATACATTTTATAAATTAAATGGTACTATAATCTTCCCAATAACTGCAAGAGATCAAGTAGAAAATACAAGATAAAGACTAGCTAAAATCAAAATGAAAAGCCAATGTTCTAGCACAAAAGATAAGGCTGTTGTAAATACTTTTATGCAAAAAATTACATCATCCTTATGGATGTAGCATTCAATGTATTACAAAAATAAAATCATTCACTTAAATCCCCTCAACATTTTCCAAAAAGTGCACTAGGCCAGAGAGAGTAAGTGTGCAAACTTTGAGCAAAATCCAATGGTTGATAAGAGAGTTATTCAAGCAAATGAGTTAGTGTTTTTGCAACCCTAATGGATTTAGGTTAAATTTTATAACCTCAATTATATTATTGGGAGAGAGGGGATTCCCTAGTGGGGGAAGACTCCTCTCAATGAGGAAAATCAACTTCAAGCAAGAAAAATTTCAAAAGGTCAAAAAATATGTTTCCCAAGGCAATGGTTTTATATCTCCAATGCAAAAAAGTATGACTAGTGACTTTACTATTAGATTAATGGAGTCAAATGAACAATATCTTGAGAAGCTACCTCCTTTGGGGTGTAATCCCTTTTACTTCCGAAGGAAATTTTCTCTAGCTAGGGTTTAAGCTAAGAGGGTGTATGCCCTTATACTTCTCTTAGAAAACCCTTGTATAATCAATGAGATGAAGAAATAAAATGATGAATACTATGGTGGGGGTGTATTCCCTTATACTTCCCACTTATATCCTAGCATAAAAATACTCGACTTGAAAAAATGATAGCATAATAGTAAAATACCATACCAAGATCAAGAGAAATGCCAAGATAATCCACCACAAGAGCTAGAAAGCATCATCCAAAGCTAGCGCTAGACCTCCTCCATCAACCATTCATAAACATAGCCATAAACAAGTGCACAAGAGATAAAAGAGGCAAGTGTGGTACAAATTTCAGACCAAGTCCTCTCACAAGAGGGAGAATTATGTTTTAAAATGAGATCTTATGATCTCTATTTATACAAATTGTAGCTAACATAGTTTGTCCACAAATTAATGAGTAAACCACAAGATCTTTCCACCTAAACAAAGTAATATTAAACAATTCACTTAAAATTTCACTTTTTTCACAATTAAAACCCTAATTTAGGAGGACATCACCCATTTAGGGGATGCTTTTCCACTTTGAGGAAGTTGTTAGTGTTGGAGACGCATGGGTAGGCCTCCAAAGGCCACATGTCAAGAATCTAATCACTCTAATCATGGTGAATACCCTCTTCACCTCAAAATGTCCATGTGTTAAAAGAGTGGCACCTCACCACCATGCCCTAGCCCTAAAGCATGACGTCAAGCTCAAAATAGGACATTTTCCCCCTCCTGGGAAAATTGTTTGGCAAGTGAGGGTTGGGCTAGGTTTTCCAGGTCATATCAAGGCCTTCCAAGCTCTATCTCTCTCATCCAGCATTCGGGCCCTTGGCATCCAACCTGTGGGCCTATAGGCCCATGGAAGCTTAAGCTAGGCTTGTTCTCACAAAATTGTCCACCAACTAGATCCTTCAAAAAAAAATGAGAATGCCCTCCAAGGATATCAAGTCATAACATCATGATAAGTGAATCCAATCAGTAAATAAGCCATCTAAGAATGTGCATCAAATATCACTATATCAAACAATTAACAACTCAAAGACATTATGTGACTTATCAAGCTTGAATATGGGAGTGTTGACGAGGTGTCCTATTGGGTAGATATTTCCCTAGGTCAAGGTTAGTTTCCAAGAGATCCCTCTCTAAGCCATGTAAATTGGATGAAGTGGTTGGGGTCAAGACTCAACGGGCATAGGAATCATGACATACAAGGGGTCGTAGTGCCTCATTCATGGGTGCCTTTTTCGAGGGTGTGTGGTACCTTCGTTTGCAATGAACTATTTCCAAGCCCATCAATTTCCTTTTATCTTTATTTCTTTATTTTATTTCAATATAGAATAAGGAGAGGTTGAAGGTCACTTCCCTGGTGTGGTGACCATGTGATGGAAATGTCATCCACAAACAACTAATGGAAATGAGAAGGTTGGCTCGTGATGATACCCCCTTTCTCTCAGCCATGCAACTGAGAGCCATTGCCCTGGTTTGGTGACTAGATGATGACAATGTCATACCACTATATATCCATGGACGTGATAGGTCAGCTTGTGATGAGACCTCCTATCCTTCAAATAACCTTTCAAGCATTCTTTATTATATTTTGGATCCCCTTTAATCAAACATAAGTGTTCCATTTCTTTCTTGGGTAATCCCTTGGCAAAGCATCTAGAAGGTTTATATAAGGATTTTATCTTTTACCCAACGCCAACCCCTCTGGGCCTTTATCCATTTCTTCCCATAGAATGAGGGACAACACTTTCTTGGGTCAATACACTCTAAAATCCCAAGGGATAAGAAAATGGAGGGGAATACATATGGAAAGTGGTAAGTATGGTTGGGAATGATATGATGGCTTATTAAGGGAGTTCGTAGTAGAAAACCCATTCCCAAAGAAGACCACTTAATAGGGAACAATGTCAACCACCAAGGTGAAGCAAGGCAAAAGGCATAATTTCCAAACATATATCATGAAATCTAGAGAAATATAAGATACAACATAATCAAATGTCTTGAATATTGAAATGATGCTCACCATAATACTGACTTGTACCTCATGGAGCAAGGCCCACTGCCTTCCGAAAGTCAACTGGTGTGGTGAATTCCATCTGCAAACCTGTGACCATCTGTGGTGGTGAGTGGGTTTTCCATCTGTGCAAAGGGTACTTCTAGTCATGTAGTTTCTTGTCACTCCATATATGAAACCTGAGGGCCTCGAGACATCATCTCCTTAGTTATACACATAATGGGGATAACACATACCATACCATACTAATTCATACCATTTCCAATGCATACCATACAATGGCAAGGAAATGCATAACATTTCCAATCCATACCATACAATGTCATACCATACCATACAATGGCAAGGCAATGCATACCATACAATGGAAAGGAAATGCATACCATTGTCAATGCATAAAATTGCAATTGCCTTTGATACCATTTCCAATGTATCCAATACCATACAATGCATACCATTTCCATTTCCTTTGCATACCATTTACAATGCATACCACACCATACCATACCATACCATTGCCAATGCATACCATACAATGGAAACACAATGCATATCATACCATTCATAACACAAATGGTATACCATACGATACAAGGCAATGGTATGGTAGGCCATACCATACCATACCATACCATACCATACCAATGCATACCATACAATGGCAAGGCAATGCATACCATTTCCAATGCATAAAGTTGAAATTTCCTTTGCATACCATTGCCAATGCATAAAGTTGCCAATTCATAAAATTTCCATTGCCTTTGCATACCATTGCCAATTCATACCATACTATACCATACCATACCATTGCATACCATACCATACCATACCATACCATACCGTTGCCAATGCATACTATACAATGGCAAGGAAATGCATATCCATACCATACCATACCAATGCATAACATACCATACCAATTCATACCATACAATGGAAAGGCAATGCATGCCATACAATGACAAGGCAATGCATACCATTGACAACACATAAAGTTGCCAATGCATACCATTGCCATTTCCTTTGCATACTATTGCCAATGCATACCATTTCCAATGTATACCATACCATACCATACCATACCAATGCATAGCATAGCATACCATACCATACCATTTCCAATGCATACCATACAATGGCAAGGAAATTCATACCATACCATGCATAACATGAATGGTATACCATACCATACAAGGAAATGGTATGGTATGCCATACCATACCATCCCAATGCCAATGTGCATACCATTACCAATGCATACCATGTAATGGCAAGGCAATGCATACCATACAATGGAAAGGCAATGCATATCACTGCCAATGCATAAAGTTTCCAATGCAAATCATTGACATTGCCTTTGCATACCATTGCCAATGCATACCATTGCTAATGCATACCATACCATACCATATGAATGCATACTTTTCCTTTACCAAGACAACAACAAACGTTATGGAAGTTTATAAACAACAATTGATATTAATGATTCAACAAGACATCAAATGCATAAAGTAAATGCTGGAAACAACAAATGGTAAGTAGATAACAACAATAAGTGAATGGTAACAACTGAAATGTATCTCGGAAAATGCACTTGTATAGAAAATATAACAAGGTATTTAAAGATTCAATGATAATATTTTTTCACATGCAAGTTCTTAGAGATGTATCAACCAACAAATGAACTTCAACAAGGTCCCTAAGATGAATGTAATAGTAGAAAAACAAGAGTAATGACAGTAGTAATAAACTTTCAGAAATTCACTTTGAGAGGGAAATTAATTATACACTTTAGATTTGGTTGATAGTACTTTTCTTCATGAAAATTTCTTGGTTGATTTAATTATCTTGTAAGCTTAGGTGGGATGCTAAAAGGTGGTTGTAACAGAAGTTATAAAAACAACAAGGTAGGGTTAGTTTCACTAGAATAGGTTAGTGTTAGTGAAGGGTTAGTAAGGGCTTGAGAAAAATGTTTGAGAGTTGTTTTGATCTCATTCATCCACAAGAGCATAGAAATCAGTTCCTTTAGAGGGTTATGGAGTCAATAATAGAAACAATATTACTTGGGAAGTGAAGCAATGATAATACTTTTCTAAGGGAAGAGGTAGATGCAAAGGTGTTGGCACTTCATGGCCTCAAACATCTAAATCTTAAGAGAGGTTTTGCTAGAGAATAGGAACTTCTAGGCCCTAGCACACCTTCCTTCCTTAGGCTTTGAAAAAATACAATTAGTAATTGGGGTGAAGTTACTAGATAGATATCACTTTAGTGCTATAGTAATCACTTCCAAAACAATGTATACTTGGAAATTCAATATAGTAGAGAAAGTTGTGGGGAGAAAGAAGAACTTATGTTTCTCCCCTATGGTTTAAACAACCAATTTCATGATCTTTAACATGAATCAAGCAAAATTTACCACAAACATTCATTACATGAATAAAATGCATATTTTATACTTACCTCACCAAGAATAATCAAGTCAAAACCTAGTTGAAGACCATCCCACCATGAAAGCTACCAAGACACACCACCATAAAGATTCCTTAAGAGATGCACACTAGTTATTCTAGCCAATAGCCCTAAAAGAGGGTGAAAATTTTAGTTCACCACCTGTGTGTGATGAGTGATGATGAAAAATGAATGTCATTTTTTATTTATTTATACAAAAAGTTGACCTTTAATTACTTTAGGTCAAAAAACAAGGCCAACCTAGACAATTTGTTATAAAAATTAAATTTTGACATAATTAAGTAAATTTGCATTTAAAATCTTCTCCAAGGGTGACGCCATGCCCCTCTAAGGTGACTTTGAGCCCCATATGTTGAACGTTGAGCAAGGTGGATGAAACTCTAGGACTTCAAAGGCCTTAAACCATGGCCAAACATGTCATTATCCTCATAAATGACTCCAAAATGACAAACTCTAGTTCATGGGTGACATCTAGAGCCTTCAAGGGATAACGCCCAAGTGGGAGGAGCATGAAACCCTGGATATAGGTCTTCCAAAGTGCCTCCAAAGCCAATTATCCTCTTATTATTGATGCAAATAAAAAATCTCTATCATTCCCCCTGACCTAGGGTCTCAACATCCATTGGTGGTCTTTGAACCCTCATGAAGCTCCGAGCGAGTCATCCCCTCATGCATATATGTTCACCGAGAAAAATCTTGTAGAGACAACAAGTATGCCCTCCCGGGGTCCATAAGTCACAAGGATCATAGTATGTAAATCACATCTAATAATTAAATCACTTGAACATGCGAATCAAACCCCCCTAACCCCAAAAAGATGCTCAAAGAGATTATGGAATTTTACAAATTCAGGTTTGGAGAGGGTCTCAAGGTGTCCCATTGGGTTAATATCCCTTAATTCTAGGGTGTTTACTAGGTGGAGCCTAATCCAAGTCATGTAAGTATATTAAGTAGCATGGGGTAGACCCTTGGTCATGGGGTGCATGTGATAACACAAAAATGTAGAGTCTTACCTGTGGGTGAGATGCACTTTGTCATGAGTGAAATTTTTTCCTAGCCCATTCATTTTCATTTATTCTTAGATTCTTTCTTTTTATCTTTTCTCTTGTGCTACAAGGGAATAGTTGAGGGCCACTATCCTGGCTTGGTGACCAGAGGTGACAATGTCATCCACAAAATATTTCACAGAAATGAGAAGGTTGGCTCATTATGAGACCCCCTTTCTCTTGGCTATGCAACCAAGAGACACTACACTAGCTTGGGGACCAAATTGGTGGTAATTTCATAGTGCTACATGTTCATGGTCATGATAGGACGAATCATGATGAGACATCTTATCCATCAACTAATACCTTGAGTATTAATTTTATTTTGTGGGTCCCCTTTTCTTACTGAGAAGCTTTTCATTTCTTTCTCAGGGATCCCTAGGCGATGCATCTCGAAGGTTTAAAATTGGCTTTTAACTCTTTCCAGCTACTTTTACCCTCTAGGCCTTCAACCCCTTCTTCCCATGAGGTAAGGTACAACCCTTCCTAGTGTAGCCTTTTCAAATGCTCAAAATACGGGGAGGTGGAAGGGATGAGAATGGATAATACCCCCTTTCTCTTGGCTATGCAACCAAGAGCCACTACACTAGCTTAGGGACCAAATTGGTGGTAATTTCATAGCACTACATGTTCATGGTCATGATAGGATGAATCATGATGAGACCTCTTATCCATCAACTAATACCTTGAGTGTTCATTTTATTTTGTGGGTACCCTTTTCTTACTGAGAAGCTTTTCATTACTTTCTTAGGGATCCCTGGGCGATGCATCTCAAAGGTTTAAAATTTGATTTTAATTCTTGCCAGATACTTTTACCCTCTGGGCCTTCAGCCCCTTCTTCCCATGAGGTAAGGTACAATCCTTCCTAGTGTAGCCTTTCCAAATTCCCAAAATATGGGAAGGTGGAAGGGATGAGAATGGAAAGTGGTAAGTTTGGAGGGAACAAATGATGACTCTTCAAGTATCTACCGAGTAACAATCCATCCTGAAGGGAAACCAACTTACTAGGGAACCGTGTCACCCTCATAGGTTTAAACAAGGAAAAGAGAATAAACTCCAAGGAAACATTATAAAATGAAGAAGGATTCAATACAACATGTTCAAGTGATTCAAATATTGGAGTGATACATACCATGATTCCTAGACTCATTACCTCATGGAGCAAGATCCACTGCCACTTCAATGCTATGGTATGGTATGGAACAAGGAAATGGTATGGTATGGTATGAAATGGCTAGGTAATGCATGTTTTTAGCACATATGTTTGTAAGGGGGGTGTTTTCCCTTATGATTTGAGCCCTAGGTGAAAAAATGAGAGAAAAGGGGCTAAAAAAGGTAATGAAGGTAAGAAAGGTTGGTGAAACCTTATCTCACCACTTAAATGGAAAGACAGGCCAGACTGTAAGCACTTCTACAGGTCCCTTCTGAAGCATGTCGTGTCTAAAAGAGAAATGCATGGGCAGACTGACAAAAGACTGCAGGCATAGTCTACCAGAAGATCATGTTTATGTTCAGTCTGGAAGAGAGCTCGTTGAATCAAGGCTTTGAATGCAGTGGCATTTTGTTTTGATTATATGTAGTTCATTTGGTGATTTTGTAAGGGTCGATGGTTGAGCTAGTCTCTCGCATTGTAAAGTTTTAATGAAGCTCTAGTTCTTCTGGTTATGTATCTGTATTTGAGACTTCTTGTTTAATGAAAGTCAAATTCCTTTCCATTTCTATGTAATAGCTATGTTAGAACACTAGGGCATGGATGATCTAGTTGAGGGTAGTTATGTTGTTGTGATGTAGGTTTGATCATAGTGGCATTGCGGCTAGTTTTAATCAGTTTCCTGTGTTGTATTTCCCCTCTTACATTGGATGGCTTAGGCATGTAAGATCCAGTCAATTTGTTTCATTTGCAGGGTGATGAAGGTTTTATCATCTTGTTGTTGCAACTATGTTGCATGCACCATATTTTAGTGTCTAAAGTTTTATCTCAATATTACTCTTGAGTATTGAGTTTTTCCTCTTCGAGCTGCTGGAAGGTCTGATGCCCATATTCGTCTCGTTTATACTTCTTGCTAAGTCTTCCCTTTGCTCATACTTAAGCTCAACTTACTGAATGAAGTTGAATCAAGACCTCACCTATTTGTGCATGCCAATCCTTGTTTTTTTAGTTAAAACGATAGTGTCTTGAGTCTGCGCCCATTGACCTCGTATAAAACCAACCTGTGACATATAAAATCTTATGGGTACTGGGCTTACCCTCTACAATCAGAGGGTGACTTCTGGTGCTAACATTTTTGGCACCATTACCGAGGAATGAACTGAATACATTTCCCTGGGTAGAATGACAATGACCTTCTGATTCTGAAGGTACATCAGATATCAGAACCATTGAAGATTGCATTTGCACCCGGTGACTCCACTGTCTAGCCTCCATTGTTTCAGTGTGGCTACCTCAGGCTACACCTAAATCCCTCTGGGAGAACACAATGATCAGATCTGGTCTTTGATAGTGAAAAAAGACCAGACACATTCAAAATCCATATCATTCACCTAGCGAATCCACTATTAAAGGATCCAATGGTGACTCCACTGGTTTGAAATGGAAAAAATCTTAGCTCAGAGGGTTTCTTTCTGTAATTTTTCAAAGATAGTTGGTTTCCCTAACCCCCTACCAAGTAGAGAGGATTAGTAATGTAGCCTTCCCAAATTTCAAGGAAAAGAGGGGGAGGTACCAACTGAACACTTGCTCTGTTTTCATGATTTTATTCATCAACTTGATATCGTGCATGAAGATGTTCAGATTAATCTTTTCAGATATTCATTAAAAGGAACTTCTCTTGATTGGTGTCGATCTCTTCTCGTTGCAAGCATCAATTCTTTGACCAATTTTCATGGAGCCTTTAATTCGTATTGTAAAGATTATTTTTAGGCTGAGTGTATCTATGAAAACTGTTGTGATGAGTTTTCTTTGTTTCATAAAAACTCTGTTAGTCATGAAATCCATATTTGTGATGAAGAATTTATCGTAGAAGAAATCATTTTCTATGAAGATATAGGGGTGTCAGATGATGTTCATTATGATAAAAATAACATTGAAACATCTGGCATCATTATGGGGTATTTGATATTTTAGATACTCATGGAGATCGACATGTCTCTTGTGAAAATTCTGATGTCAAGGAGCGAATGTTTTTTGCAGTAGATATTTCTCTGGAGTATGGAACTAAGATAAATGATGAGATGGTTAAGGAATCTAGAGAGGATTTCTCTTTGTTTTTTCCTAGCTTTTCAGAAGTAAAAGAAGAGGTTTTGGGAAGCCCTGTTTATGAGGAAGAAGTTGTTATCAATAGTGACCCAAATCAACCCATTTTTGATGAATATCTCGATGAAGATGATGAAGAGATGAGTTTTTCCATGGTTCCTATTTATGACGATTGTGAGTCTGATCCCTGGGACAACCATGAAGGAGAAATGGAGAAGATTAGTGTGAAATTTATCTCTTGTTCGGAGCCATATATTGATATACAAGAGGTTATCAGAGAAGAAAAGGGAGAAGTGGATCAACAACCTTTCACTCACCTATGTTCACCATATACATCCAGCCAGAGGTGGGAAGCTGTAAAGCAGAGCATGCATTCCATTACCAATTTTGTGGGTTTTGTCACTTATTATATGAGCCTGTAGGGGTGTATATGGAGTTGTATTTCTCAAATGTTTTGGAGCTTGAAAGATTTACTGCGTCAACAATAGTTAGAGGGGATATAGGTAGTGTTTTCAAACTGCAGTCAGATTCCTCTTGTCTGCTGTTAATCATTGGCATTATAAAGGCTCATGTCAACAAGTTTCTTGAATGGCTTTGGTGGAAGTTTTCGTTCACCTAGCCCATTGTAAAAATCAGTTAGCTTAGGTTTTGTACATAAATAAGCTCCCTTGAGCATGTGTGTTTTCTTCCTATTTGTAAGCAAAGTAATTTAAGTTGTTGGTATGATGTCTTTGACATGTATATCAGAGCATGACTCCACAACCCAACACTAAGGCACTGGAGCTACAAAAAGGAGTTCTTAGAGCCTCGCAGGGAGGACTCTATCCCCCATGGAGCCTAATGTTAGCACATATGTTTGTAAGGGGGGTGTTTTCCCTTAGTATTTGGGCCCTGGGTGAAAAAATGCAAGAAAGGGGCTGAAAAAGGTAATGAAGGTAAGTAAGGTTGGTGAAACCTTGTCTCACCACCTAAATGGAAATCCAGGCCAGATTGTCAGCACGTCGACTCTTCTGTAGGTCCCTTCTAAAGCACGTCACATCTGATAGAGAAATGCATGGCCAGAATGAAAAAAGACCACAGGAACAGTCTACTAGAAGATCGCGTGCACGTTCAGTCTGGAAGAGAGCTCACCAACTCAAGGCTTTGAATGTAGTGGCATTTTTTTTTGAGTATATGTAGTTCGTTTGGTGATTTTGTAAGGGTCGATGGTTGAGCTAGGCTCCCGCATTGTAAAGTTTTAATGAAGCCTTGGTTCTTTTGGTTATGTATCTGTATTTGAGACTTCTTGTTTAATGAAATTCAACTTCCTTTACATTTCTCTGTAACATTTGTGTTAGAACATTCAGGCATGGATGATCCAGTCGAGGGTAGTTATGTTGTTTTGATGTAGGTTTGATCATAGTGGCATCGCGACCAATTTTAATTAGTTTCCTGTGTTGTCTTTTCCCTCTTACATTGGATGGCTCATGCATGGAATATCCAATCGAGATGTTGCAGTTGTAGGGTGTTGAAGGTTTGATCATTCTGCTGCTATAATTGTGTTTCTTGCACCATATTTCAGTGTCTGAAGCTTGATCTCAAGATTTCTCTTGAGTATTGAGTTTTTCCTCTTCGATCTGTTGGAAGGTGTGATTCCCATAGTAGTCTTTTTCATCCTTCTCGCTAAGTCTTCCCTCTTCTCATACTTAAGCTCAACTTACTGACTGAAGTTGAATCAAGACCTCACCTATTTGTGTGTGCCAGTCCCTTTTTTCTGAGTTATAACAATATTGTCTTGATTTTCTACCCATTGACCTCGTATAAAACCAACCTGTTACATATAAACTCTGATGGGTACTGGGCTTAGCCTCTCCACAATCGGAGGGTGACTTTTTGTGCTAACACATGCCATACCATACCATACCATATCATACCATAAAATGGCAAGTCAATGCATACCATACCATACAATTGTTAATGCATACCATACAATAGAAAGGCAATGCATACCATTTCCAGTGCATACCATACAATGTCAAGGAAATGCATACCATTACCAATGCATACCATTGCCATTGCCTTTGAAAACCATTACCAATGCATACCATACCATGCCATACCAATGCATACCATACCATACTATACCATACCATACCATTGCTAATGCATACCATACAATGGAAAGGCAATGCATACCATACCATACCATACCATACCATACCATACAAGGCAAGGCAAGGCATACCATACCATTTTCATCCCCCTTTCATTTAGTGATAACTTGTTTTAAGGGCTGTTATATTTTTCATGTTGTAACTTAATTAATATCACTTATTATCTTGGAAACTACAAAATCCAAAAACACCTGACACAGTGTTCTTGAAAATCAACCTCCCCTTTAGAAATTGCATTATGCCTCATTGACTAAAACCCTAGTGTCGTAGATACTCAAACAAACAATTTTTCTATCAACACAATGAAAGAAGAGGGGCCCCACTGGTTGAAACCTGGTGCTCCAGATCCAATGAAACTGACGGTTTGTGCATCCGAGTCCCGATTTGAGTTTTATCATGATTTGTAACTTGCCTCCTCAAGCCATTCAGATACATGTGGTCAATTTGGTCTTGGGAAAAAAAATCCAAACAGAGTATCATAAGAGAGTTCCATCAACTCCCACAAGTTTGTTTGGCTAAGGCCCACGTGAATACAGTAGCCAAAAATACCCGACAAAGTGTTCTTGAAAATTGACATCCTCTTCAAAAATTATACTATGCCTCATTGACCAAAACCCTAGTGCTGGAGATACTACAACAAAAAAATTTCCAGTCGACATAATGATAGCGTAGGAGCCCCAATAGATAAAAAACAATGCTCTGGATCCAATGCAACTGACAGTTTGTGCATCCGAGTCTCAATTTGAATTTTGTCACGAGTTGTAACTCACCTCCTCAATCCATTCAAGAACATGTGGCCAATTTGGTCCAGGGGCATAAAATCCAAACCGAGCAGCATAACAAAGTTCTGTAAGCTCCCGCAAGTCTATTTGGCCAAGGACCATGCGACTACACTAGCCAAAAATGCCCGACAAAGTGTTCTTGAAAATCAACATCCTCTTCCGAAATTGCACTATGCCTCATTGACTAAAACCCTAGTGCCAGAGATACTCCAAGAAATGGTTTTATGGTCGACGAAATGATAGTGTCGGGGCCCCACTAGTTGAAACCTGGTGATCTGAATCCAATGCAACTAACAATTCATGCATCCAAGTCTCGGTTTGAGTTTTATCATGAGTTGCAACTTGCCTCCTCAATCCATCTAGGGACATGTGGCCAATTTGGTCCAGGAGAATAAAATCCAAACCGAGTAACATAACGGACTTACATAAGCTCCCAAAAGTCTGTTTAGCCACCTTACACCACTCTACTTATTTAGCCACCTAAATTCATGCCTAATATCCTTTTTCATGGCTACAACCATATATGATACTCTTTATTGAATTTATGGTCTTTATTATGTGTGAAACAACTCGAATTTATTTGTATGTTGAGTATGTACCAACATGTCCTCCATCAAAATGAAGGGACCAACAAGCTTGGACCACACTTTTTGACTCACCCTTGAGTCAATTATGTCTTGTTTCCCCAAATGAAGTTCCCAAATCAGGGATAAAAATTGAGATACACATATCCTG
>ML785428.1:290873-325286 GCA_009831015.1 Picea engelmannii
AAGTTATAAAAACAACAAGGTAGGGTTAGTTTCACTAGAATAGGTTAGTGTTAGTGAAGGGTTAGTAAGGGCTTGAGAAAAATGTTTGAGAGTTGTTTTGATCTCATTCATCCACAAGAGCATAGAAATCAGTTCCTTTAGAGGGTTATGGAGTCAATAATAGAAACAATATTACTTGGGAAGTGAAGCAATGATAATACTTTTCTAAGGGAAGAGGTAGATGCAAAGGTGTTGGCACTTCATGGCCTCAAACATCTAAATCTTAAGAGAGGTTTTGCTAGAGAATAGGAACTTCTAGGCCCTAGCACACCTTCCTTCCTTAGGCTTTGAAAAAATACAATTAGTAATTGGGGTGAAGTTACTAGATAGATATCACTTTAGTGCTATAGTAATCACTTCCAAAACAATGTATACTTGGAAATTCAATATAGTAGAGAAAGTTGTGGGGAGAAAGAAGAACTTATGTTTCTCCCCTATGGTTTAAACAACCAATTTCATGATCTTTAACATGAATCAAGCAAAATTTACCACAAACATTCATTACATGAATAAAATGCATATTTTATACTTACCTCACCAAGAATAATCAAGTCAAAACCTAGTTGAAGACCATCCCACCATGAAAGCTACCAAGACACACCACCATAAAGATTCCTTAAGAGATGCACACTAGTTATTCTAGCCAATAGCCCTAAAAGAGGGTGAAAATTTTAGTTCACCACCTGTGTGTGATGAGTGATGATGAAAAATGAATGTCATTTTTTATTTATTTATACAAAAAGTTGACCTTTAATTACTTTAGGTCAAAAAACAAGGCCAACCTAGACAATTTGTTATAAAAATTAAATTTTGACATAATTAAGTAAATTTGCATTTAAAATCTTCTCCAAGGGTGACGCCATGCCCCTCTAAGGTGACTTTGAGCCCCATATGTTGAACGTTGAGCAAGGTGGATGAAACTCTAGGACTTCAAAGGCCTTAAACCATGGCCAAACATGTCATTATCCTCATAAATGACTCCAAAATGACAAACTCTAGTTCATGGGTGACATCTAGAGCCTTCAAGGGATAACGCCCAAGTGGGAGGAGCATGAAACCCTGGATATAGGTCTTCCAAAGTGCCTCCAAAGCCAATTATCCTCTTATTATTGATGCAAATAAAAAATCTCTATCATTCCCCCTGACCTAGGGTCTCAACATCCATTGGTGGTCTTTGAACCCTCATGAAGCTCCGAGCGAGTCATCCCCTCATGCATATATGTTCACCGAGAAAAATCTTGTAGAGACAACAAGTATGCCCTCCCGGGGTCCATAAGTCACAAGGATCATAGTATGTAAATCACATCTAATAATTAAATCACTTGAACATGCGAATCAAACCCCCCTAACCCCAAAAAGATGCTCAAAGAGATTATGGAATTTTACAAATTCAGGTTTGGAGAGGGTCTCAAGGTGTCCCATTGGGTTAATATCCCTTAATTCTAGGGTGTTTACTAGGTGGAGCCTAATCCAAGTCATGTAAGTATATTAAGTAGCATGGGGTAGACCCTTGGTCATGGGGTGCATGTGATAACACAAAAATGTAGAGTCTTACCTGTGGGTGAGATGCACTTTGTCATGAGTGAAATTTTTTCCTAGCCCATTCATTTTCATTTATTCTTAGATTCTTTCTTTTTATCTTTTCTCTTGTGCTACAAGGGAATAGTTGAGGGCCACTATCCTGGCTTGGTGACCAGAGGTGACAATGTCATCCACAAAATATTTCACAGAAATGAGAAGGTTGGCTCATTATGAGACCCCCTTTCTCTTGGCTATGCAACCAAGAGACACTACACTAGCTTGGGGACCAAATTGGTGGTAATTTCATAGTGCTACATGTTCATGGTCATGATAGGACGAATCATGATGAGACATCTTATCCATCAACTAATACCTTGAGTATTAATTTTATTTTGTGGGTCCCCTTTTCTTACTGAGAAGCTTTTCATTTCTTTCTCAGGGATCCCTAGGCGATGCATCTCGAAGGTTTAAAATTGGCTTTTAACTCTTTCCAGCTACTTTTACCCTCTAGGCCTTCAACCCCTTCTTCCCATGAGGTAAGGTACAACCCTTCCTAGTGTAGCCTTTTCAAATGCTCAAAATACGGGGAGGTGGAAGGGATGAGAATGGATAATACCCCCTTTCTCTTGGCTATGCAACCAAGAGCCACTACACTAGCTTAGGGACCAAATTGGTGGTAATTTCATAGCACTACATGTTCATGGTCATGATAGGATGAATCATGATGAGACCTCTTATCCATCAACTAATACCTTGAGTGTTCATTTTATTTTGTGGGTACCCTTTTCTTACTGAGAAGCTTTTCATTACTTTCTTAGGGATCCCTGGGCGATGCATCTCAAAGGTTTAAAATTTGATTTTAATTCTTGCCAGATACTTTTACCCTCTGGGCCTTCAGCCCCTTCTTCCCATGAGGTAAGGTACAATCCTTCCTAGTGTAGCCTTTCCAAATTCCCAAAATATGGGAAGGTGGAAGGGATGAGAATGGAAAGTGGTAAGTTTGGAGGGAACAAATGATGACTCTTCAAGTATCTACCGAGTAACAATCCATCCTGAAGGGAAACCAACTTACTAGGGAACCGTGTCACCCTCATAGGTTTAAACAAGGAAAAGAGAATAAACTCCAAGGAAACATTATAAAATGAAGAAGGATTCAATACAACATGTTCAAGTGATTCAAATATTGGAGTGATACATACCATGATTCCTAGACTCATTACCTCATGGAGCAAGATCCACTGCCACTTCAATGCTATGGTATGGTATGGAACAAGGAAATGGTATGGTATGGTATGAAATGGCTAGGTAATGCATGTTTTTAGCACATATGTTTGTAAGGGGGGTGTTTTCCCTTATGATTTGAGCCCTAGGTGAAAAAATGAGAGAAAAGGGGCTAAAAAAGGTAATGAAGGTAAGAAAGGTTGGTGAAACCTTATCTCACCACTTAAATGGAAAGACAGGCCAGACTGTAAGCACTTCTACAGGTCCCTTCTGAAGCATGTCGTGTCTAAAAGAGAAATGCATGGGCAGACTGACAAAAGACTGCAGGCATAGTCTACCAGAAGATCATGTTTATGTTCAGTCTGGAAGAGAGCTCGTTGAATCAAGGCTTTGAATGCAGTGGCATTTTGTTTTGATTATATGTAGTTCATTTGGTGATTTTGTAAGGGTCGATGGTTGAGCTAGTCTCTCGCATTGTAAAGTTTTAATGAAGCTCTAGTTCTTCTGGTTATGTATCTGTATTTGAGACTTCTTGTTTAATGAAAGTCAAATTCCTTTCCATTTCTATGTAATAGCTATGTTAGAACACTAGGGCATGGATGATCTAGTTGAGGGTAGTTATGTTGTTGTGATGTAGGTTTGATCATAGTGGCATTGCGGCTAGTTTTAATCAGTTTCCTGTGTTGTATTTCCCCTCTTACATTGGATGGCTTAGGCATGTAAGATCCAGTCAATTTGTTTCATTTGCAGGGTGATGAAGGTTTTATCATCTTGTTGTTGCAACTATGTTGCATGCACCATATTTTAGTGTCTAAAGTTTTATCTCAATATTACTCTTGAGTATTGAGTTTTTCCTCTTCGAGCTGCTGGAAGGTCTGATGCCCATATTCGTCTCGTTTATACTTCTTGCTAAGTCTTCCCTTTGCTCATACTTAAGCTCAACTTACTGAATGAAGTTGAATCAAGACCTCACCTATTTGTGCATGCCAATCCTTGTTTTTTTAGTTAAAACGATAGTGTCTTGAGTCTGCGCCCATTGACCTCGTATAAAACCAACCTGTGACATATAAAATCTTATGGGTACTGGGCTTACCCTCTACAATCAGAGGGTGACTTCTGGTGCTAACATTTTTGGCACCATTACCGAGGAATGAACTGAATACATTTCCCTGGGTAGAATGACAATGACCTTCTGATTCTGAAGGTACATCAGATATCAGAACCATTGAAGATTGCATTTGCACCCGGTGACTCCACTGTCTAGCCTCCATTGTTTCAGTGTGGCTACCTCAGGCTACACCTAAATCCCTCTGGGAGAACACAATGATCAGATCTGGTCTTTGATAGTGAAAAAAGACCAGACACATTCAAAATCCATATCATTCACCTAGCGAATCCACTATTAAAGGATCCAATGGTGACTCCACTGGTTTGAAATGGAAAAAATCTTAGCTCAGAGGGTTTCTTTCTGTAATTTTTCAAAGATAGTTGGTTTCCCTAACCCCCTACCAAGTAGAGAGGATTAGTAATGTAGCC
Organism: Picea engelmannii; assembly: GCA_009831015.1. Classification (NCBI taxonomy): domain Eukaryota; kingdom Viridiplantae; phylum Streptophyta; class Pinopsida; order Pinales; family Pinaceae; genus Picea; species Picea engelmannii. The sequence continues at coordinate 295,191 of ML785428.1, forward strand.
TTCCCAAATTTCAAGGAAAAGAGGGGGAGGTACCAACTGAACACTTGCTCTGTTTTCATGATTTTATTCATCAACTTGATATCGTGCATGAAGATGTTCAGATTAATCTTTTCAGATATTCATTAAAAGGAACTTCTCTTGATTGGTGTCGATCTCTTCTCGTTGCAAGCATCAATTCTTTGACCAATTTTCATGGAGCCTTTAATTCGTATTGTAAAGATTATTTTTAGGCTGAGTGTATCTATGAAAACTGTTGTGATGAGTTTTCTTTGTTTCATAAAAACTCTGTTAGTCATGAAATCCATATTTGTGATGAAGAATTTATCGTAGAAGAAATCATTTTCTATGAAGATATAGGGGTGTCAGATGATGTTCATTATGATAAAAATAACATTGAAACATCTGGCATCATTATGGGGTATTTGATATTTTAGATACTCATGGAGATCGACATGTCTCTTGTGAAAATTCTGATGTCAAGGAGCGAATGTTTTTTGCAGTAGATATTTCTCTGGAGTATGGAACTAAGATAAATGATGAGATGGTTAAGGAATCTAGAGAGGATTTCTCTTTGTTTTTTCCTAGCTTTTCAGAAGTAAAAGAAGAGGTTTTGGGAAGCCCTGTTTATGAGGAAGAAGTTGTTATCAATAGTGACCCAAATCAACCCATTTTTGATGAATATCTCGATGAAGATGATGAAGAGATGAGTTTTTCCATGGTTCCTATTTATGACGATTGTGAGTCTGATCCCTGGGACAACCATGAAGGAGAAATGGAGAAGATTAGTGTGAAATTTATCTCTTGTTCGGAGCCATATATTGATATACAAGAGGTTATCAGAGAAGAAAAGGGAGAAGTGGATCAACAACCTTTCACTCACCTATGTTCACCATATACATCCAGCCAGAGGTGGGAAGCTGTAAAGCAGAGCATGCATTCCATTACCAATTTTGTGGGTTTTGTCACTTATTATATGAGCCTGTAGGGGTGTATATGGAGTTGTATTTCTCAAATGTTTTGGAGCTTGAAAGATTTACTGCGTCAACAATAGTTAGAGGGGATATAGGTAGTGTTTTCAAACTGCAGTCAGATTCCTCTTGTCTGCTGTTAATCATTGGCATTATAAAGGCTCATGTCAACAAGTTTCTTGAATGGCTTTGGTGGAAGTTTTCGTTCACCTAGCCCATTGTAAAAATCAGTTAGCTTAGGTTTTGTACATAAATAAGCTCCCTTGAGCATGTGTGTTTTCTTCCTATTTGTAAGCAAAGTAATTTAAGTTGTTGGTATGATGTCTTTGACATGTATATCAGAGCATGACTCCACAACCCAACACTAAGGCACTGGAGCTACAAAAAGGAGTTCTTAGAGCCTCGCAGGGAGGACTCTATCCCCCATGGAGCCTAATGTTAGCACATATGTTTGTAAGGGGGGTGTTTTCCCTTAGTATTTGGGCCCTGGGTGAAAAAATGCAAGAAAGGGGCTGAAAAAGGTAATGAAGGTAAGTAAGGTTGGTGAAACCTTGTCTCACCACCTAAATGGAAATCCAGGCCAGATTGTCAGCACGTCGACTCTTCTGTAGGTCCCTTCTAAAGCACGTCACATCTGATAGAGAAATGCATGGCCAGAATGAAAAAAGACCACAGGAACAGTCTACTAGAAGATCGCGTGCACGTTCAGTCTGGAAGAGAGCTCACCAACTCAAGGCTTTGAATGTAGTGGCATTTTTTTTTGAGTATATGTAGTTCGTTTGGTGATTTTGTAAGGGTCGATGGTTGAGCTAGGCTCCCGCATTGTAAAGTTTTAATGAAGCCTTGGTTCTTTTGGTTATGTATCTGTATTTGAGACTTCTTGTTTAATGAAATTCAACTTCCTTTACATTTCTCTGTAACATTTGTGTTAGAACATTCAGGCATGGATGATCCAGTCGAGGGTAGTTATGTTGTTTTGATGTAGGTTTGATCATAGTGGCATCGCGACCAATTTTAATTAGTTTCCTGTGTTGTCTTTTCCCTCTTACATTGGATGGCTCATGCATGGAATATCCAATCGAGATGTTGCAGTTGTAGGGTGTTGAAGGTTTGATCATTCTGCTGCTATAATTGTGTTTCTTGCACCATATTTCAGTGTCTGAAGCTTGATCTCAAGATTTCTCTTGAGTATTGAGTTTTTCCTCTTCGATCTGTTGGAAGGTGTGATTCCCATAGTAGTCTTTTTCATCCTTCTCGCTAAGTCTTCCCTCTTCTCATACTTAAGCTCAACTTACTGACTGAAGTTGAATCAAGACCTCACCTATTTGTGTGTGCCAGTCCCTTTTTTCTGAGTTATAACAATATTGTCTTGATTTTCTACCCATTGACCTCGTATAAAACCAACCTGTTACATATAAACTCTGATGGGTACTGGGCTTAGCCTCTCCACAATCGGAGGGTGACTTTTTGTGCTAACACATGCCATACCATACCATACCATATCATACCATAAAATGGCAAGTCAATGCATACCATACCATACAATTGTTAATGCATACCATACAATAGAAAGGCAATGCATACCATTTCCAGTGCATACCATACAATGTCAAGGAAATGCATACCATTACCAATGCATACCATTGCCATTGCCTTTGAAAACCATTACCAATGCATACCATACCATGCCATACCAATGCATACCATACCATACTATACCATACCATACCATTGCTAATGCATACCATACAATGGAAAGGCAATGCATACCATACCATACCATACCATACCATACCATACAAGGCAAGGCAAGGCATACCATACCATTTTCATCCCCCTTTCATTTAGTGATAACTTGTTTTAAGGGCTGTTATATTTTTCATGTTGTAACTTAATTAATATCACTTATTATCTTGGAAACTACAAAATCCAAAAACACCTGACACAGTGTTCTTGAAAATCAACCTCCCCTTTAGAAATTGCATTATGCCTCATTGACTAAAACCCTAGTGTCGTAGATACTCAAACAAACAATTTTTCTATCAACACAATGAAAGAAGAGGGGCCCCACTGGTTGAAACCTGGTGCTCCAGATCCAATGAAACTGACGGTTTGTGCATCCGAGTCCCGATTTGAGTTTTATCATGATTTGTAACTTGCCTCCTCAAGCCATTCAGATACATGTGGTCAATTTGGTCTTGGGAAAAAAAATCCAAACAGAGTATCATAAGAGAGTTCCATCAACTCCCACAAGTTTGTTTGGCTAAGGCCCACGTGAATACAGTAGCCAAAAATACCCGACAAAGTGTTCTTGAAAATTGACATCCTCTTCAAAAATTATACTATGCCTCATTGACCAAAACCCTAGTGCTGGAGATACTACAACAAAAAAATTTCCAGTCGACATAATGATAGCGTAGGAGCCCCAATAGATAAAAAACAATGCTCTGGATCCAATGCAACTGACAGTTTGTGCATCCGAGTCTCAATTTGAATTTTGTCACGAGTTGTAACTCACCTCCTCAATCCATTCAAGAACATGTGGCCAATTTGGTCCAGGGGCATAAAATCCAAACCGAGCAGCATAACAAAGTTCTGTAAGCTCCCGCAAGTCTATTTGGCCAAGGACCATGCGACTACACTAGCCAAAAATGCCCGACAAAGTGTTCTTGAAAATCAACATCCTCTTCCGAAATTGCACTATGCCTCATTGACTAAAACCCTAGTGCCAGAGATACTCCAAGAAATGGTTTTATGGTCGACGAAATGATAGTGTCGGGGCCCCACTAGTTGAAACCTGGTGATCTGAATCCAATGCAACTAACAATTCATGCATCCAAGTCTCGGTTTGAGTTTTATCATGAGTTGCAACTTGCCTCCTCAATCCATCTAGGGACATGTGGCCAATTTGGTCCAGGAGAATAAAATCCAAACCGAGTAACATAACGGACTTACATAAGCTCCCAAAAGTCTGTTTAGCCACCTTACACCACTCTACTTATTTAGCCACCTAAATTCATGCCTAATATCCTTTTTCATGGCTACAACCATATATGATACTCTTTATTGAATTTATGGTCTTTATTATGTGTGAAACAACTCGAATTTATTTGTATGTTGAGTATGTACCAACATGTCCTCCATCAAAATGAAGGGACCAACAAGCTTGGACCACACTTTTTGACTCACCCTTGAGTCAATTATGTCTTGTTTCCCCAAATGAAGTTCCCAAATCAGGGATAAAAATTGAGATACACATATCCTGGCCCATGAACCGACACCTAATCATGCACTTTACCAACACATATGATAGGTAAACTGAAGATAGGCTTGACCCACCATAAACAACAATGAACATGTTGTTTATATGTACATATTAGACCTAGTTTGGAGAGTGTAAGTTCCTCAGATTGTTATTTCCAAGAGGAGAGACTAATTTATTTATTGATATTTCTTCATTATGCATCTATGTTAATGTTGTTATCTAAATTTAGCACCTAGGGTTGTTAATGTTACTACCCATTTTTCTAATGGTTGTAGCATGACTGCCAGCTATAACAACATTTCATCCCTACAAGATGGTTTCCGAGTTCCTTGATAGACATATTAAGATTGAGCATATTCTAAGTATTTCATGATGGTTCTTTCATAAAATTCTAAGTATTTCATGATCCATGATGTAACATCTAAGGATTCCATATACCTTGAGCTTGTACAAATGACCTATTTATCTAATAGTTGGTCACACATAAAACCAATTGTTTCTTCTGTGTTGTCAAATACCCTTGTGGTACAACACCTATGGTAAGAAAAATAATTATTTCATTCAAATAATTTGGTACTATGTCATGTCACATGTTATCAAAGTTGAGTCCCTGTGAGATACACCCATTGCATTGTATCTTGACTACCAAGGAAATTTGGCAAGAAGTGCAGACTTGTTGCAATATCAACACCATCAACACATACATAGATGAATTCTTCCTCTTTCTAAAGAATAAGAAAATTGAAGACAATGATGAAATCCAAAGGATTCTCATCAGGGTCCATGAACCACTACTCCTCCCAACCTTTATTTCACAAAAGAAACACAAAGAATTGGTAGAAGGAAACTCACCAAGTCATGCAGTTGGGGTGGGCTCATTATATATATCCATGACACCCACCAATATGGAATTACAAATTCCCAATATCATCATAGTGCAAAAACTGAGCTGGATAGGGAATGAAGTGGTATAGGGGCCCCTCCCTAAGAAGCCACAAACCATTCCATCACCAATTTTTTCCCACCCAAGAATAGAAGCACAAGTGATTCCATCAACACACATATAGAGTTGCACCTCAACTTTACCTATAGCATGAAAAATTAATATTTATCTCCCTGCACTACCATTAATGACACAACCACCAACCCAACAAAATGTGGTTGATGTCACACATGAGGACCAACCCAAATCACTGAGGGACATCACATCCTTGGGGGATTAAAACCTAATGGAGAAACATTTTTGAGTTTTGTGAGATGTTGCAAGCTTGTTTAGGCATGGACTAGGTGACCACATTGTCCATACACTCCCAAGGGATGATTTCATAAATTGGACCCCTAAATCCAAATGGTGCATTGCTTCTTACTGAGGAAAACCCCAGTTCTCAAAATTGATGAAAAACACAACTTCCGAGGCATGGGACCCAAGAGTGAGGGGTTTTGTAGCTGAAAACCTATGTCAAGAATCGAACAGAGACAAATATTCCTCAATTCAAGTCTTGGTTTTCGTTATATGCCCAGTTGCATGTCGCTTCCCAAACCATTTCGGGGACTCTTGGCCAATACCTCCTTGGGGGATAAAATCCTAACAGAACAACATTTTTGAGTTCTGTGAAATTATACAAGATTTTTTAGGCATGGAGTAGGTGACCACATTGTCCATCCTCTCTTGAGGTGAAATTTCATAAACTAGACCCCTTAATCCAAATGTTGCATTGCTTCAAACTGAGAAAAAACACTAGTTCTCGAAATCAATAAGTAAAGCAAATTTTGAGGCATGGCACTCACAAGTGAGGGGTGCTCTAGTTGAAATCATATCCCAATAATCCATCAGAGTCTATGTTTCCTCAATACGAGTCTCAATTTTTGTTTTATGCCTAGTTTCAAGTCACATCCCCAACCATTTCAGGGACTCTCGACCAATTCCTCCTCAAGACATAAAAACCTAACGAAGCAAAATTTTTGAGTTTCGTGAGATGCTGCAAGATTTTTTAGGAATGTACTAGGTGACCACATTTTCCATCCTCTCCTGAGGCAAATTTTCATAAATTGGACCCCTAAATTCAAATTTTGCATTGCTTCTTACTGATAAAAACCCTAGTTCTCAAAATCGATGAAAAAACAACTTCTGAGGAATGGTACCCAGGAGTGAGGGGCATTGTAGCTGAAATCCTATGTCAGGAATCCAACAGATATGATGGTTCCTTAGTACAAGTCTCGGTTTCATTATACTCCTAGTTGTAAGTCGCTTCCCAAACCATTTCGGGGACTCTTGGCCAATACCTCCTTGGGGGATAAAAATCTAACAAAGTAGATTTTTTTAGTTTCGTGAAATGATACAAGATTTTTTAGGCATGGAATAGGTGACCACATTGTCCATTTTATCCTGAGGCATGGTGTTATCAGACAAATAGGTAAGTGTGGACACAAATTGATCTCCCTAACTTCAACAAGAAATTAGAACAAAACAAGACAAAATGTAAAACTTTCCCTAAGTTTTAATCATCAAGCATACTAACTAACAGGGGATAAATGAAATTCCTTTTAAATGTCGTTTGTCCTCTCTAGTGTCATCCTTGCTCCATTCCAAGGCTTATGGGATGCTGAAACTATAAAAAGACATAAGCCAACGAAGTGAAATCAACAATGTATACTCAAAAAAACCTATGTATGTGATCAAGGAGTCATATAATAAAATAAGACAAATTTTATGGGAAAGAAATATATCACTGTATTAAAGATATGAAAAGGATAATACAACCAATGCCTTGATGTTGCAGGGTCCCTTCCAACAGTTCCTTTCTTCCCACACACTTCTTATCCATGAATTCTGAGATTGTAGATTTGAAAGTCACTCACAATATCAACTTGGAAAAGTGAAACTCAAAGCCAACATACAAGCTCCAAAAACTGTAAGCTACAAAACTCAAGAACTAGCCATTCCAAAAACTAGCTTTCCCATGATAACTCTTCTCTTTTTATAATATGAAAAGGATAGGGTGAGGAGGTTAGGATGATCCCACTAAAACATGGATGCAACTCAAATCCAAACCGATCGAAGGCAAGCTCACCCTCGAACATTCTATTCTAGAAACGTCAAGAAGATGATATTTTTCTTTGTAAAAAATATCGTCGCACCCCTAATACTAAGCAAACCATGACAATGTCGCAGGCCATTGTGGTGCATCCTACGTAGATCCTAAATCGTCACACCCTTAACACTGAGCAAGGTACGACGATCCCTTTTTATAAGTATTTTACAAGGGAAAATATAATTTTCATCTTTCTGGGAAAATGTGTGTTATCGGACTTATCGGTAAGTGCAAACACAAAATGATCTCCCTAGCTTCACTACAAAACTAGAACAAAACAAGACAATACAATATTATTTCCTTAGATTTCAATTATCAAATAAGAAATGGGTATAGAATAGACCTTTTAAATATCGAATATTCGACTTCGTTAATGCAATCCAAACTCCGTCATAGGGCTTATGAAGAAATATCTGTAAAGGAACACAAGCCAATGAAGACAAGAATAACAGATCCTACTTGATATGAAACTATGCATGTGTTCAAAGAATCATACAATATGGAAAAATAGGATTCATATAGTAAATAAAAGTGTACCTATATTAAATAATAGATATTACAACCAAAGCCTTGATGTTGTAAGGTCCCTTCCAATTGTCCCTCGTTTCCCACACACTTCTGCCCCAAGAATTCTTAGACTATAGATATGAAAGTTACTCACAATCTATATTGACAAAGAAAAACTCAAATCCTCTCTCACCAAGCTAACAATCTCAAGCCAAATTTCCAATCTAACTTTCTCCATGAGAGCTCCTCTCCTTTTATAAGGTGAAGAGGTTAGTATGATCCCACTAAACAAGGAAATACAGTACAATAATATATCATCATTGAGGTAGGCATTACCATACTTAGAATACAAATGAATCAAAGAATAAATGCCGACATGCAAATATCCATGTCAAGTAAGACAGGTCATGGCCACCAAACATACATTGTGGATCCATGCCATTATGACTCAAATATGAACATAGACACCAAAAATACACTATGTATCTATGTGTTAAAGACTCAAATTTGAACATATACGCAAGACATACATTGTGGATTTATGTAATAGTACAATCTGAATATACTCCAACGCAACATGAATCTATCAGAAAATATCCAAGGTATTCATATCCACAACACTATAGTACGAATCTAACCATGAGAATACATGTACTGAAGTCGAACATGGTAGAAACCACTTGATTACTGGTCATTAGTGTATACCATTAACTAGTGCAAGAGAAATCACCATTAATGTCAATGACTCCCAAGGTACTCTAGTACAATCCAATGAATGCGAATTAATGAGATGAAGTTGAACACTCGGTGGAATCTCCCGATCAGGGTTCAATAATGAAAGCCCACTGTCGAAAGTGAAGAAGCCTACCATTGAGGCATGGAAGTTCCAAGGTACCAATTAGCTTCTAAGTCTAATTCTCGGATAATGAGTTGAAGTCGATAGGAAAAGACTCGTCACCGGAGGGATTTAATGTATCCCCTATCAATGACACGAAATGGATAACACAATTTGAGGTAGATCAAAGTAACAAGTGATACAGGACTGACTCAGGGATGGTTGATGCAATAGAAGGATTAAGGACTATAGAAATGGTCGACGCAATAAAATTCTTTTAGGCTTGAACTTATGTTTGAACATATTGATGAGACGACAACTGACTTGGAAACACTGACTCAACAACAGGGATCACAGACCAATATGTAATATTATAACGGAGTATGATCAAGAGGCAAGAGAATTTTCCAACCTAGACACAAAGTAAGTGAAAGGGTATCATGTTCAAAAGTGACTCTTCCATAGAATATAGGTTTAGACACATTTCTTTCCAAATTTTCCCCCACCATTTCTGGCGAGTACATCTTTATTTTTACATGAGCTCGAGGAGGATAACATATGCTTGAACTGTAAGCTCATCCTTTGGATGAGTCCCTCGAGTATATTTAACAAACTATATGAAGGAGTTGTTCGATCCCATATGAATCTTTTGATGTTTGTTTTACGAGTTCAAAAAAAGAAAACTCAAGGGTTTTTCATGTTTAGAGAGTCTAAAAAACACTTAAAGAAAACTCCAAGATGTCCTTTTTCGTAAAGTAGTCTGATGAGAGCAAAAAAGAGATAAACTACCACTCAACAGACATGATTTCTAATACGTTAACAACCATGAAAAGAATAAGACCGCTTGGAAATATTTTCATGTTTAGAGAGTCTGAAAAGAGCTTAAAGGGAACTTTAGGGGGTTCCTTTTTCGTATAAACTTTACGAGTCCAAAAAAGTGATAAACATATACTCGGTAATCTTTTCATGTGTAGAGAGTCTAAAAATATCTCAAAGGGAACTCCAAGGTGTTCCTTTTTTTTATAACCTTTATGAGTCCGAAAAAGTGATAAAAGTATACTCGGTTACATTCTCATTGATTTACGAGCATGAGAAAGAACAAATACTAAGCTCGGGATTGTTTTAATTTTTACGCAAGATTTAAAGCAAAACAAAACTATGCTTGGGATAGATTTTATTTTTTCACAATCTTAAAACTAGCCAAAGCTATGCTTGGACATGGTTTCATGTTTTCACAAGCTTGAACCAAAGGAAACTATTATTGTGACTTCCCAACGCACGCATGGTGTACGTTTGGTACTTGTCCCCCAGCTTAAAAAACTAGCGAATTAACTTCAACATGAAGTCCAAAGGCTAAAATCATCCCCCCCCCAAGCTTTGTTTTGTCCAATGGTAAAGGTGGATGAAATGAAGCTTCAAATACTATACGTAACGAAGTACTTGACTGAATCGAAGAGGGGGAAATATATTTCATTTTTAAACGAGCTTGACATAGGAATATGAACTATGCTCGAGAATCCAGGTTCAATTCCCAGACCCTTGTTTCATTTTTTAATGAGCTTGACACATGAGAAGAACTATGTTTGTAACCTCTGTTTCATTTTTTAACGACGTTTCCATAGAGACTCAAAACTATTCTCATACTTGGTTTCATTTTTTCATGAGTTTGAAATAAGAAAACCATGCTCAAAGATGGTTTTAGTTTTTTATGAGATTGAAATAAGAAAACCATGCTCAAAACTCTCTTCTTGATCATGGCTTCCAAGAGGACAATTCTTCGGAAGGACACCATGTCAAGGGACAAAACTCAGTCATGGCTCCCAAGAGATCTTCACTTGACGGAAGAAACACACTCTGGAAGGAACACATGTCGAGGGTCGCGACAGGGGTAAGGAAATCAGGCTCCAATAGCCCTACCGAAGAGATAACCATGTCAACTACTGAATCCAAGTCAGAAGAGACTAAGCTTACAGTGAGAGGCTCATCTTTATCAACAAGTGAAGACATGGGAGACAAAGCCACATAATGGACATGTGGCAAGGGTGACACCGACTGCATATATGAACCGTTTAGGGAAGTCATTGAGTTTATAGTCAAGTCAGGACCAACAAATGAAAGTTCATGGATAGTCACCACTCTTCCATTGTGCAGGAAAGATATCACATGAAAAAGAGTGAACACAATATCTTTCATTGCATAGACATAATATATCCCAAGGAGTAAATCGAAATCCAAGGGGTCTTGGACTACCATGACTTCAATAAAGACACTTTTCCCTCCCAAAGTTACTGGAAACCGAGGAAGGTTCCCTAAAGGTTGACTAGTTCTTCTGTTGAAAGAAAACAAATTCTGCATAACCAACACAAGTTGAGGACAACCCAAAGTTTTCCAAGCAATAGAGGAAAAAACACTAATGGATGAACCTTTGTCTATCAAGGTCTGAGGAACATCCTGACCAAAAATATGTATTGTAATATTGAAAGGAATGTGAGATGGAAGACGGGGTCCGGTTAGTGCACCCCAATAAAAAAGGATGGCCTCATTACTTGGAGGGGCTTCCATGAGAGAAGGAGGAATACCCCGCATCACGGTATATTCTGTATCAATGCGAAAAACATGGGAAAAATCGAGTTTACTCTCTAGCGGGAGAGTAAGATCGACTGATGAGGAGATCATATCAACCACTTGGGTTGCATTCTCCAAGGAAAGAATGGGGTCGACGGGTGGAAACAAATCGACTACTTGGTTGACACTCTCTAACGGGAGAGTTGGATCGACTGAAGATTGGATCAGATCGACCACTTTTTCAACTGGTTCAACTAAGGACGTGACGATATTGACTACATGATCAACCAGACTAACCGACGAAGGGACCAGATTGATCATTCCATCAACTACAGGTGGGTCGAGAGTAAGCTTGTGATAAGCAGTTGAAAGTTGAGGCTGAGAAACAATCATGTATTCTAGTAATTTCGAGGCTTCGTCCATACGATGGAAAAGGTGAGTTTGATGACTCCCTCTGCATAACATACACATGAACCTGACTCTAATTTTCTTCTTTCCAATGATATCCTGACTAGTTTATGGGAGGTCATCAACATGTTGTTCATAGGCTGACGACATGGGTTGGTGAGAGTGTGTAGACCATTCTTCTATAACCTTGGATAGACCAGGGAAATCCTTAAGAATATGTCTACCCTTACAAATCCTTGTTTGGGTGATCTTGGCATCATCAATACTCCCAGCATGATTATTAATAACTGGTGGTTTTACAACATGTCTGGCAGTGGTTGGAATTTTGGACCCTTGATTATTTTTCTTCTTCTTAATATTCCTTTTCTTCTTCTTCTTGAACACCGAGTTACTAGCTTCATAAATTTCACTCAGCAAAGAATATGAAATGGAAGAAGAACTTTCAAGTGGAGAAGGTGAAGAATCTCTTACTGGTGAAGAAGGTGAAGGATCAACATGAGGTTTATGTTCTTGGGGGGAATTTCTTACAACCGAAGAACTAGCTTCATTCAGGATTACCTGAGTGGAAAACAACCATACTGGTAATCCAATTGTGAGACCTGGAAGGCTCAAAGTAGCGATGTGAAGAGAACCAATGTTGTCATAAGAAGGAAAAACAAAAGGCTCCCCTAGAGAAAGGGTTGCTTCATTGGTCGTTCTGGGAACTGACGCCATGAAATAAATATCCAACCTAGATTTTTCTAGGGAAAAAAAACAACACACGCTAAAAATCTAGGAACCAAGCAAACAAACAAAACCTTCTCACAATGAACGCACTAGTTGGTGATGAAATCCAACATTGTGAGAACAATATAAGAAATGTATGAGATAGAGAGGGTGGAAAATTTATGTTGATGACCTGCTTAATAGACTTACACCCTGGTGCAATATCCCACACATAAACATGGGTGTACCATCCAAGGCGCCCGAGTGAGTTTGGCCAACGTCAATTCCAGGTACCATGAAGACTTGCCCCTCCATAGTCACCTTTTGTAAAGACTTTAAAGAGATAGGCTACTAAGGTTACCAATTACGACAATGATACATGGGGAAGCATTCATCAGTCTGATCCATGTGCAAGGGCAGGGTATCTAATCCCAAAATCGACTCGAGAAGGTCCCCACAGGATTTTCTTCTCAAGTGACCCCCAATAATATGCACAATCTCTACACTAAGACCAACAAAGCAGGGTGAGTAACTTTGTCGACCCTAATGTGACCTCATGATTGACCCTTGTGTTAGAAGGGCTTCCTAGGAAAAAATGTATCAAGTGGATTTAATTGCTCCCTAAGTCAAGATTCTATGTTTGTTTACAGCTTTGGAAAGTTATCTTTCACACTTATTCCAAAGCCCTACAACTAATCTAATGTAGGTTTGCTACCGGAAAAAATAAAAATGTCTAATCAATTTTTATAAGCGCTTTATTTTAAGGTTGATTTTTATTCAAGAGGAAAATGGCATGGATAATATGGTGTTTTGATCGACTTGAAAGTTATGAAAAGAGATGAAGATGCAATCTTTTCATTTCGATGAAAGTTATGCTACGAGAAGGAGAAAATGCTTTTGTAATTCCCAAATGCACAATGTCCCAAAATTTAATTAAACTCATCAATATCAATATTCTCAAGAAATGAGCAGATGAGATTGTACACCAATACATGATTCTTGCCCCCTCTCGACCATGAGGGGGAATTTTTTTTAAGAATTCAAGACCAAAAAATGCCAAAAACCATGCAATTTCGCTACTTAAAATGCAAGGATGCCCCCAATCTAATGTAAAGCAAGAAATTAAAAATTTTTGTTTTCAAAGATAGCTAAAAGCAATAGAAAATCACTTCAAAAAAAAAACAACCCAAACTAAGTTTCTCTTTTAACATGAATTATTGAAAAAAATAAGTGTTCTTTCACTAAATAATTCTAAAGAAAAACAATGCTTTGTAACCGAAAGACACTCAAAGAAGAGACCAAATATTTCAAAAGAAAACATAGAAAAAACCAAGCAAAGAATGGCTAAAATCAGATTCTAAGTTGTCAAGCACATTGTAAAAAGACCATAATCAATCTAAAAAATTCACCCCAAAGATAAATCATAGATCTGGGTAAAGAAGAAAAAATTGATTGTCCCTCCAAAAATATTCTACAGGAACCAATGCAGGCAACAGAAAGACACAATGCAACGATCAAGGATCGTCGCAGGCAGTGGTAACTACACAGTGCGACGGCGTTGCACTGGTTCCCACAGATAGGATGTGATGATCACTGGGCATACAAAGGGTTTACAGGAGTTGTCGCAGGCTGTAAAAAGACAGGGTGCGACGATGACTGAAAATGCAAGAAAAATTAACAGAGGACAGGATTTCCAAATGAATTTTCAAGACCAGAGAGTTAACATGGATCACCCAATGAATCAATAGGAAAACTACAAGCAGAAAAAGCAAGGAAATTAGACTAACTAGGAAACAATCCATTCCCTAGTATGGTCACCAATTTTTTTTATCGAAATTATCAATAAGTGTGGACACAAACTGATCTCCCTAGCTTCACTATGAAACTAGAACAAAACAAGACAATACACTACTCTTTCCTTAGATTTCAATTATCAAATAAGAAATGGATATAGAACATACCTTTTAAATATCAAAGATTCGACTTCGTCAATGCAATCCAAACTATGTCATAAGGCTTATGGAGAAATATATGAAAAGGAACAAAAGCCAACAAAGACAAGAATAACAGAGCCTACTTGATATGAAACTATGTATGTGATCAAGGAATCATACAATATGGACAAATAGGATTCATATAGGAAATAAAAGTGTATCGGTATTAAATAATAGAAAGATAGATTACAACCAAAGCCTTGATTTCATAAGATCCCTTCCAACTGTCCCTCATTTCCCACACACTTCTGCTCCAAGAATTATGAGACTTTATATCTGAAAGTCACTCACAATTTATCTTGACAAAGAAAAACTCAAAGCCACTCTCACCAAGCTAACAATCTCAAGCCAAATTTCCAATCTAACTTTCTCCATGAGTGCTCCTCTCCTTTTATAAGGTGAAGAGGTTAGGATGATCCCACTAAATCAAAAAAGTGAGTAATATCCAAACCGATCAGAGGCCACATCACCATATAAGATTCTCTCTCTAGAATCATCGAGAAGATGCTTGTTTTTCCCATGTACGAAAATCATCGCACCCCTAGAACTAAGCAGAGTGAAACAACGTCCCAGGCCAGATTTAGTATACCATGAGATGATCCAAGATCATCGCACCCCTAGAACTGGATGGTGCGACGATCCTCCTTATTAGGGTTTTTACAAAGGAAAATATGATTTCATCTCCCAGGAAAATTTCTTCTCTCGTCTTTTGTCAGGAATTCAAGCCACTAATCCCTCTGAAGACAACATATAGGTTTACATCATTAATAGTCATAGGGGTGACGAAAATAATGTGTAACAAAGTTTCTTCATACTTCTTCAGGGATTCCTACCATCGATCCTTCTAAAGAAAAAGGATAGATTTACATCATTAATGGTCATAGGGGTGACAAAAAAATGTTTAACACACGGTTTCATAAACTGGACCCCTTAATCCAAATGTTGCATTTCTTCAAACTAAGAAAAACACTATTTGTTGAAATCCATGACTAAAGAAACTTTCAAGACAAGGAACCTGAGAGTGAGGGGTTCTCTAGCTGAAATCCTATCCCAATAATCCATCGGAGTCGATGGTTCCTCAATCTGAGTCTCGGTTTTTTTTTTATGCCCAGTTGCAAGTCGCATCCCAAACCATTTCAAGGACTCTTGGCCAATTCCTCCTCAGGGAATAAAAACCTAATAGAGCAACATTTTGAGTTTCATGAAATGTTACAAGAGTTTTTAGGCATGGAATAGGTGACCACATTTTCAATCCACTCCCGAGGGAAATTTTCATAGATTGGACCCTTAAATCCAAATGTTATATTGCTTCTTACTGAGAAAAACCCTACTTCTCAAAATCGATGAAAAAAACAACTTCCGAGGCATGGGACCCAAGAGTGAGGGCTGTTATAGCTGAAATCCTATGCTAGGAATCCAATAGAGATGAAATTTCCTCAATCTGAGTCTTTTTTTTCATTATATGACCAGTTTCAAGTCGCATCCCAAACCATTTCGAGGACTCTTGGCCAATACCTCCTTGGGGGATAAAAACCTAAGGGAGAAATATTTTTGAGTTTCCTGAGATGCTACAAGATTATTTAGGCATGAAATAGGTGACCACATTGTCCATCCACTTCCGAGGCATGGTTTCATAAATTGGATCCCTTAATCCAAATGCTACATTGCTTCAAACTGAGCAAAACACTAGTTCTCAAAATCAATGAGTAAAGAAAATTTTGAGGCATGGCACCCGAGAGTGAGGGGTGATATAGCTGAAATCCTATCCTAGTAATTCATTGAATTCGACGGTTCCTCAATCCGAGTCTTTGTTTTTGTTTTATGCCTAGTTTCAATTCGCATTCCAAACCATTTCATGGACTCTTGGCCAATTCCTCCTCAGGGCATAAAAACCTAACGTAGAAACATTTTTGAGTTCCGTGAGATGATACAAGCTTATTTGGGCATTGAATAGATGACCACATTTCCCATTCATTTCCAAGGGATGGTTTCATAAATTGGACCCCTAAATTCAAATGTTGCATTGCTTCTTACTGAGCAAAACCCTGACTCTCAAAATTGATGAAAAAAACAACTTTTGAGGCATGAGACCCAAGAGTGAGGCATGTTGTATCTAAACTCCTATACAAAGAATCCAACAGATATGACATTTCCTCAATCCGAGTCTCATTTTTTGTTATATTCCAAGTTGCAAGTCATAGCCCAAACCATTTTGGGGACTCTTGGCCAATACCTCCTTAGGGGATAAAAACATAATGAACAAACATTTTTGAGTTCCGTGAAATGATACAAGCCTTTTTAGGCATGGACTAGGTGATCTAATTATCCATCCACTCCCAAGGAACGATTTCATAAATTGGATTCCTTAATCTAATTGCTACATTGCTTCAAACTGAGAAAAACACTAGCTCTCTAAATCAATGAGTAAACCAACTTTCAAGGCATGGCACTCGAGAGTGAAGGGTGTTGTAGCTGAAATCATATCCTAGTAATCCATCAGAGTCGAAGGTTCCTCAATCTGAGTCTTGATTTTCATTTTATGCCCAGTTTCAAGTCACATCCCAAACTATTTTAGGGTTTGTCGACCAATTCCTCCTCAAGGAATAAAAACCTAACAGAGCAACATTTTTGAGTTTTGTGAGATGATGCAAGATTTTTTAGGCATGGACTAGGTGACCACATTGTCTATCCATTCCTGAGGGACATTTTCATAAATTGGACCCCTAAATCCAAATGTTGCATTGCTTCTTAATGAGCAAAACCCTAGTTCTCAAAATTGATGAAAAATAAAAACTTATGAGGCATGGGGCCTGGGAGTGAGGGGTGTTGTATCTGAAATACTATGCTAGGAATCGAATAGAGACAATGGCTTCTCAATCCGAGTCTCTATTTTTTTTATATTCCTAGTAGAAATTTTCTTCCCAAACCATTTCGGGGACTCTTGTCCAGTACCTCCTTGGGGGATAAAACCTAACGGAGCAACATTTTTGAGTTCCATGAAATTATACAAGATATTTTAGGCATGGACTAGGTGACCACATTTTCCATCCACTTCCGAGACATGGTTTCATAAACTGGACCCCTTAATCCAAATTTTTCATTGCTTCAAACTGAGAAAATCATTAGTTCTCGAAATCCATGAGTAAAGAAAATTTCGAGGCATGGAACCTCAAAGTGAGGGGTGCTCTAGATGAAATCCTATCCCAATAATCCATTAGATTCAACGGTTCCTCAATATGAGTCTTGGTTTTCATTTTATGCTCAGTACCAAGTTGCATCCCAAACCATTTCAAGGACTCTTGGCCAATTCCTCCTCAGGGCATAAAAACCTAACAAAGAAACATTTTTGAGTTTCATGAGATGCTGCAAGATTTTTTATGCATGGACTAGGTGACTAAATTTTTCATCCTCTCCTGAGAAAAAATTTCATAAATTGGACCCCTAAATCCAAATGTTGCATTGCTTCTCACTGAGAAAAACCCTAGTTCTCAAAATTGATGAAAAAAAAAAACTTTCGAGGCATGGAACTTGAGAGTGAGGGGTGATGTAGCTGAAATCCTATGCCAGGAATCCAATAGAGATGGTAGTTCTTCAATCTGAGTCTCGATTTTTTTTATATTTTGAGTTGCAAATAGAATCCCAAACCATTTAGGGGACTCTTGGCCAATACCTTCTTAGGGGATAAAAACCTAACAGAGAAGCATTTTTCAATTCCCCGAGATGATACAAGATTGTTTAGGCATGGAATAGGTGACCACATTGTCCATCTAGTCTCAAGGCATAATTTCATGAATTGGACCACGTAATCCAAATGTTGCATTGCTTCAAACTGAAAAAAACACTTGTTCGTGAAATCAATGAGTAAAAAAACTTTCTAGGCATGGCACCTGGGAACGAGGGGTTCTCTAGCTGAAATCCTATCCCAGTAATCCATTGGATTCAGAGGTTCCTCAATCTAAGTCATTTTTTTTATGCCTAGTTGCAAGTCACATCCCAAACCATTTTAGTGACTCTTGGCCAATTCTTCCTTAAGACATAAAAAACTATCGAAGAAACATTTTTTAGTTTCGTGAGATGCTACAAGATTGTTTAGGCATGGACAAGGTGACCACATTGTCCATCCGCTCTCGAAGAACGGTTTCATAAATTGGACCCATAAATCCAAATGTTTCATTGCTTCTTACTCAGAAAAACCCTAGTTCTCAAAATCGATGAAAAAAACAACTTCCGAGGCATGGGACCCCAAAGTGAGGGGTGCCCTAGCTGAAATCCTATTCCAAGAATCCAACAAAGACTATGATTCCTCAATCCATGTCTTGGTTTTCATTATATTCCTAGATACAATTCACATCCAAAACCATTTTGGGGACTCTTGACCAATAAATCCTTGGGGGATAAAAACCTAACGGAGCAACATTTTTAAGTTCCGTGAGATGCTACAAACTTGTTTATGTGAGGAATAGGTGATCACATTGTCCATCCACTCTTAAGGGATGGTTTCATAAATTGGACCCATTAATCTAATTGTTGGATTGTTTCTTACTAGGAAAAACCCTAGTTCTCGAAATCGATGAATAAAGCAACCTTTGAGGAATGGGACATGGGAGTGAGGGGTGATGTAGCTGAAATATTATGCCAAAAATCCAACAGAGATGACAGTTCCTCAATCCAAGTCTTAGTTTTTTTTATATGCCAAGTTGCAAGTCACATCCCAAACCATTTTGGGGACTCTTGGTCACTACCTCCTTGCGGGGTAAAAGCCTAATAGAGAAACACTTTTGAGTTTCGTGAGATGCCACAAGCTTGTTTAGGCATGGACTAGGTGACCACATTGTCCATCCACTCTAAAGGCATGGTATGGCATGGAAAGACATGACATGGAATGGCATGGTATGTCATGTCAAGGAAAGTCATGGAAATGCATGGCATGGAAGGCATGGTATGGAAAGACAATGCATTGCAAGTGAATGCAAAGGCATGGTATGGAAAGGCATGGCATGGAAAGACATACCATAACATAGCAAGACATGGTATGGAAAGGAAAAGCATACCATACCATACCATACCAAAGAAAGGTATACCATACCATACCATACCAAGGCAAGGCAAGGAATATCATACCATGGTATGGAATGTCATGGCAAGGTAATGCAAGGCATGGCATGGAAAGGCATGAAAATGTGAGGCATGGTGTTAAGCCCTAATATTGGCTCATTACCCCTTAATTGGGGCATATTGTATTAGTAATGTTATTTTATTTATGTCGGATTTAGGCCATTAGTTGTAATTATACCTCCTAGTCTCCTATATATACCAAGCAGACATTTTCATTTTGACTCTTCTTGTACTTGAACATTTAAGTGGGGTAAAAGAAGGTTTCCCCCTCAAAGAGGCTTATTATATGAAATTATCTCTTTTTCAAGGCATTGAGTACTTTTTCTGAGGTTTTTCTATGCTATATTGATATTTGGTTCTTAACATATGGTATCAGAGCTCAAGGTCTTAGAATTTCGCTGCTACATCTGAGACACCTTGGAATTTTCTCTATAACTTTTATTCTACAACGTTTCAGAAGGAACATATTGGAGGATATTTAGTAGACGGAGCAAGGTACATTGGGTTCAAAATTCAGCTTCTGAGGCCTTATACTTTTGGAGATACATCCTGTACAAGATAGGGTTATGGAATCATCCTGAACTGAGTCATTATGGAATTTTTTCTATAAAACCTTTTCTGTAACATTTCAGACCCTGAACTCTAGAGGCTATTTACAAAAATTAGTAAGGTATCTATGGTAAAAATTTCATCTTCTAGGTCATCTTAAATTTGTAGATACACCCTGTGTAAGATAGGGTATATGACTAGTCTCAAGAAGGTGTTCCAGGTAAAACAATCATAACTTCTTCCTAGAGTATCCAAATTGAGTGGCACTGGTTTCATTGGATCGTGGAAAGTCTGCAGTATTTCTGGTGTGAGTTTCAGAATTTTATATCAATTATTTTGTGCGGGGAACGCTATACAAGTGAGATCTTCTGGAAAGGACAAAAATCAACAAGTTGTGGGGAAGTTACCGTAAATTCCACTTGGCACATCCAATTTTGATCAGACCTATGGAATTGTAGAGAATAAATATCAAAGAACTACATAAAAGAAAGTTTCATACCCAGAAGGGCTGCAACTTGGGAGATACAATGATCAAAATCTGGACCAGGTGACAAATTTTAGCTCAAAAATAGACATTCTCAGAATTGCCTCAAAACAAACGAGAGTGTATCCCTCGTCGTCATGAACCCAACGCAATTTGTTTCATCTCAAATGGACATCAGGAGCGAGAGATATCGCGATCTGTCCGAATTGTCAAACAGGTAAAATAATGGATGTTGACTGTGCAGTCCGTATAGTCTGTACGGATGCTGACGTGGCAGAGTCTGTACGCTGACGTGGCAAAGGTGACGTGTCAGTTTTGGATTGGTTGATAGTTGGGCGAATGTTGTTTCGACATGTGGCATTTATGGGGCAAATGGTGTGGTGCCACGTGGCCCAGTCATGGGCTGCCACGTGGCACCCTTTTATTGGCTATTGGGTTGTTCAAAATTTTGTTAAGTCCACCGGAATCGAACTCCGGACCTCCCCACTGGCCAAGCGCTTTAACAAAGTCTGACCAACCATCATGCCACACATTGTTCCTTGTGAACTATATGAATTCTAAACTATTTGAATTAATGTAACGTTTGATTTGGCAGGGGGGTCGGGCCGGGGCTTAGCCCCGACCCGCGGTTGCATTGTACACCATATGACCATATGCGCGCGAATATGTAATGGAGCCCATGGTTTCATGTTATATATATGTGACCAACCACTTACCATACTGTGTGCGCGCGGGAGTGTAATTCAAATGCAGCCCCGGTCACAATTACATTACCATATGTCCATAACCGTTGTAAAATGGCGCGGGGTTTTTAAAAACTTGTAGCCCGCGGTTATATGGGTTGTGCCATGTGACCGTACACCATGTGCACGGGTTTAAAATTGGTTTAAATGGTTTTGAATTTGCCTGGTACTTGGCGCTTGGCCATTGGCTCGTTGAACGGTTAGCCCTTTTTGTGCTAGCCCAAGGTCATATGGTGATCTTCATGTGCTCGAGTGTTAGGCGGTTAGGGGCTGGAGGCGCCCTAATCATCCTACAGTTTTCACAGTTATTCGGTTGCGCATGTGTGCTGGGTTTAAACACGAATTTGGAGCACGTTCTTGGTTCAAGCACACAGAGGTGTGTTTTGGCGAACCAGAGACAACAAACTTGAAGGAAGAAAATGGCAGGAGGCCTATCTTCTTCATTTTTTGGCCGATTGAGGTGCCGTAAAATCCCAGCTAAGGGTTTTTGGACATCCTGAATCCATTGGCACTGTTATCAAGGCCATTTGAAGACTTATTTTGTAGGTTTTTATCCATTTAAGTTTCAGCAAGCTCCAGGGAGCTTGAAGCCCTCATTGATTGAGGACATGTTTTGGTGAGCCTATGTTTGTTTTCTGTGATTGAATAATCATTTTTGGATAATTGTTATGCTCTGAACACATTGGGACATGTTTCAGAGGCTTTTGAGGACTTTTACAGGTGTTTATTCCAAAGAGAAGCTCAGTGAAGCTTATGGCCACATGTAGAAGAGGTCATGCCCAGATGAGCCATAATCCGTTTTCAGAGTTCTATTAGTCATTTTTGGGGTTTTTATGTGTTTTGATCTCAATGGTACAGTCTGTTTTTCCAATGGAGTTGAGAATATACTTGTAAAATAACTTTTGACAAATTAATCCCAGAGAGCCAAGTCCATTAATGGAGGCTCAAGGAGATGTAGCCCGGAGGGGGGTGAACTCCTTTATCATGTTGTGATTGTTCTGAGTTTGATGGTTTATTTGTTGCAAGTTGTGTTGCTGTGTATTTATTTAAAGTACATATTTAACCATCTAAAAGAACAATTTCTCACATATAAACATTCAAAAGAAGATTCATAAACTTGGCACATAATTTTGTTCTTGCATATTTTAACACATGAAGCAAGGTCCTATAAAGTTTATTTTAATGAAGTAGAGGGTGCTTGCATAGCATAACAAGTCAGCCTTCTATTTTCAGATCAGGTGGTATCAGACCATAGTTTGTTTTTCTCATGTATTTTCCATTGATAGCTTGAGATTTAGCTATTGGTTTTTGTGCAAGTTTTGTGTTGAAGTTTGATATCTTGCAAGGATGGAGGAAGCTTCAAATGTTGGTAGCTTTCATACATCTTCATTATCTAAATTCTTTGACAAAGAAGAGTTGCTAACCATGAGAGATTTGATGAAAGAGATGTGTGAAGACAAAAATGAACGCATTTCCCTTGAAGAGCAGTTGATTGCCATGAAGAAGGAGAAAGACCAACTTCTTGAAAGGTTGCATGAGATGGAGATTCAACTCCATGAGGCAAAGGAAACCCTTACCAAATACATGCATGAACATGAGGTATGCAATGTTAGTTTATCTTCTAATTCCTCTCAAGATGAATGTTTTGGTGTTTTTGAAAAGCACACAAGAGGAATAGGGTCCAAGTTGTTGTTAAAAATGGGCTATGAAGGTAACGGGTTAGGCAAGCATGCACAAGGAATTTTTGAGCCTATTGTTGTTGAAGAGAGACCTAGGTATTGTGGTCTTGGATATGAAAAAAGAGATGGAGTAAATTCCAAAGTCGAGGAGACAAGGAAAAAAGTTCCAAGAACAAATTTTGTTTCGAGTTCACCTCCTCAAGAAGGCTTTAAAGGTGAAAGTTCAAGAACTTTTGTTGAAAGTTCAATCCCTCCAGCATGCAAGGCTTGTGTTCAAGATGAATGCGAATCTGTGAAACGAAAGAGTTGTGACAACGATGAGGAAAAGAACACTATTGATGGTCTTCAAAGGAGAGCTTGTAACTCTTCAGATTTACCTCCTCAAAGAGGCGATAAAGGTGAATGTTCAAGGTATAATTCTTCTTATCATTCAGTTGCTTTTGATTATGTTAAGCATGATAACTTTGTATGTAAAAATGGAAGAAAGAATCCATGTACATATTGTGGTTTATATAACCATCATGTTTCAAAATGTTGGAAAAGATTAACCGCTTTCAGGAAACTTTATAAGCAAAGACAACGTGAAAAGAGGATGCAAAAGATTTGCACTCATTGTCAGAAGCGGGGTCATCACATTGACCAATGTTGGAAATTGCATCCAACCACTCATCCACAGCAGAAGAAGCAGTTGGATAAAGAGATTGGCAAGAATGGAAGTGGAGATTCCATCGTCGATGTGAGTCAAGATGATTCACAAGAGGACGATTTGCAGCAGAAAAAGTCACCGTTGAGTTGGCTTGGTAAGAAATGGTTGGATTTCTTGAGCAAGTAAGGATTTCATTTTCTATTGTAAATGCACTTTTCAGAGTTATGTGTGCATTTATGGGAAGCATGATAAGTTGCAGCAGTTTATCACAACTTGCATGATGCAAGTTGTATGTGAATGCAATTCATTTTGAAGGCATTTTTGTTGTTGCATCAATTCACCAGGAGGATGTAAAAGATGGATATGATGTTCACTTGTTACAACCATGTATCTTTTTTATTTTCATCTCTTATGTACCCACATGTTTTTGGGTTATGTACTTATGTTTGTACTGGAAGGAGAGTTGAAGAGTCATGCACATGCATTTGTTTTTGTGTATGTGTAAGTAGAGAACCTGGTGATGGTTCATCATGAATGACTCATGATTGTTACATGATTATGTATCACGTTTGTCGACTTGTCAGTTTGGGAAGGTCGATATGCTTCAAATGAGTTTCGACTTGTGTCGATGTTGTCTTGACGACTATGTGAGTCAATCATGTTTTTCGACTTATGTTTAGTCGATGGTGTTTGTTGACTTGTAAGTTGATTTTGAGTGCACCAAGATGCAGGAAAACACCATGTGCTTTGATGAAGTACAAGATGCGACAGTTTTCTTAAGAACAAAAGATTTTTTTGGCATCATTTTCAATCTTGTATGAATTTGTTTTCAAGATTGATGGTTTTCTTGGCTTGTGACAAGATGTCGCAGGAAAGTTTTTGCATCCATTGGAGAGATGATTTTGTTGATGTCAAAGAAGTTCGAAAGAGGGAATTGATTCTCAGTGGGAAGGTTGGTAGTCTTCCAAGCACAGAGAGAACAGTGGGTCAGCAGCAGCCAGAGAGCAGTGGTTGAGGGACATAACCAGTTGCAGTGCAAGGCATGTCAAGGTATTCAAGTGATTGTCGAAAAGACCTTTCAAGTAGAATCAGTTGATAGAACTTGAAAGTAGAAGAGTGTTGAAGCTCATATAGATAATCATAAGCTTTTGTGGATCCAAAAGCCTTTCAGTGGGAAGGTGTGATCAAAATCTGGACCAGGGGACAAATTTTAGCTCAAAAATCAACGTTCTCAGAATTGCCTCAAAACAAACGAGAGCGTATCCCTCGTCATCAAGAACCCAACGCAATTCGTTTTGTCTCAAACGGACGTCGGGAGCGAGAGATATCGCGATCTTTCCGAATCGTCAAACAGGTAAAAAAATGGATGCTGACTGTGCAGTCCGTACAGTCCGTACGGATGCTGACGTGGCAGAGTCCGTACACTGACGTGGCAATTTTGGATTGGATGACATTTGGGTGAATGTTGTTTCGACACGTGGCAGTTATGGGGCAAATGGCGCGGTGCCACGTGGCCCAGTCATGGGCTGCCACGTGGCACCCCTTTATTGGCTATTGGGTTGTTCAAATTTTTTTTAAGTCCACCGTAATCGAACTCTGGACCTCCCCACCGGCCAAGCGCTTTAAAAAAGTCCGACCAACCATCATGCCACACGTTGTTATTTGTGAACTATATGAATTCTAAACTATTTGAATTAATGTAACGCTTGACTTGGCAGGGGGGTCAGGCCGGGGCTTAGCCCCGACCCGCGGTTGCATTGTACACCATATGACCATATGTGCGTGAATATGTAATGGAGCCCACAGTTTCTTGTTATATATATGTGACCAACCACTTACCATACGGTGTGCGCGCGGGAGTGTAATTCAAATGCAGCCCCGGTCACAATTACATTACCATATGTCCATAACCGTTGTAAAATGGCGCGGGGTTTTTAAAAACTTGTAGCATGCGGTTATATGGGTTGTGCCATGTGACCGTACACCATGTGCACGGGTTTAAAATTGGTTTAAATGGTTTTGAATGCACCCAGTACTTGGCGCTTGGCCATTGGCTCATTGAACGGTTAGCCCTTTTTGCGCTAGCCCGAGGTCATATGGTGATCTTCATGTGCCCGAGTGCTAGGCGGTTAGGGGCTGGAGGCACTCTAACCGTCCTACAGTTTGCACATTTATTCAGTTGTGCGTATGTGATGGGTTTAAACACGAATTTTCAGCGTGTTCTTGGTTCAAGCACACAGAGGTGCGTTTTGGCGAACCAGAGACAACAAGCTTGAAGGAAGAAAATGGCAGGAGGCCTATCTTCTTCATTTTTTGGCCGATTGAGGTGCCGTAAAATCCCAGCTATGGGTTTTTGGACGTCTTGAATCCATTGGCACTGTTATCAAGGCCATTTGAAGAATTCTTTTGTAGGTTTTTAGCCATTCAAGTTTCAGCAAGCTCCAGGGAGCTTGAAGCCCTCATTGATTGAGGACATGTTTTGGTGAGCCTATGTTTGTTTTCTGTGATTGAATAATCATTTTTGGCTAATTGTTATTCTCTGAACACATTGGGACAGGTTTCATAGGATGATGGCCACATGTAGAAGAGGTCATGCCCGGATGATCCATAATCCGTTTTCAGAGTTCTATTAGTCATTTTTGGGGTTTTTATGTGTTATGATCTCAATGGAACAATATGTTTTTCCATTGGAGTTGAGCAGCTACTTGTAAAATAACTTTTGACAAATTAATCCCAGAGAGCCAAGTCCATTAATGGAGGCTCAAGGAGATGTAGCCCGAAGTGGGGTGAACTCCTTTATCATGTTGTGATTGTTCTGAGTTTGATGGTTTATTTGTTGCAAGTTGTTTTGTTGTGTATTTATTTAAAGTACATATCTAACCATCTAAAAGAACAATTTCTCACATATAAACATTCAAAAGAAGATTCATAAACTTGGCACATAATTTTGTTCTTGCATATTTTAACACATGAAGCAAGGTCCTATAAAGTTTATTTTAATGAAATAGAGGGTGCTTGCATAGCATAACAAGTCAGCCTTCTATTTTCATATCATACAACAGAAGAAATATTGTCTAGCAGAACTGCCTCAAAATCAAGGTTCAAAAGTGATACTTGGCCAACATGCCACCAAAAAAGGGAACTTCTACACCAAATAAGCCTCTAGAAAATCCTACTTGGACTCTTGATGAAGGTGAAGAAATGCATAGGGACATAAATGAACTACAAAAGAAGATGGATTCAATGGAAGCTAAGTTGTATACTAAGATGGATGGTTTAAAAGGGGAGATCATGGAAGTATTGAAAAATTTCGTAACAGAGAAGACACCTGAAAGTGAAAATGCATCCCATGAAATTCATGATGAGGACACAAGGAAGGTGAATAAAGAATGGAGAAACTCCAACTTTGGTTTGAAGACCAACCACATTCCTAAGATTGATATGAGGAAGTTTGATGGAAAGGACCCAATCACATGGATACCTCAGATGGAGCAATTCTTTGATCTCCATAATGTGCTGTTAGGACCACACAATGTACCTTTTTGCCCACACTTTTTTCCACTTTTACACCCTTGTTTCACTCACATTTAAACTCACATTTAAACTCACATTATCACCTTACCCTATCTTTCCAAAGGTATACAACATCTCTTCTGTTTACTATATGTTTAATCTGTTTTTCATATAATTTTACATTACTCTCGTACTTAACCATTGATCATAAATGTATAAGTGTTGAAACAGTTCGAACTGCAGATTAGCATTGAGGCCTGTTGCTGAAACAGTTAAAGCACACAACCCCTGTGGCTGAAACAGTCTGTGGACTACGATGCTGAAACAACAACTCACACAGAAGAAGCTGCTACACTCTCCATGGTCTACGATGCTGAACTCACATAGAAGAAGCTGCTACACTCTCTGTGGTCAACAATGCTGAAACAACAACTCACACAGAAGAAGTTGTTACACAGTCCGTGGTCAACGATGTTGAAACAACAACTCATGAAGTTGTTACACAGTCTGTGGTTTACGATGTTGAAACAACAACACAAAACTGTTACATTGACCACAATAGCCACACCTTGAGCTAGCATTAACCATCGTTGCTGTCGGAGATCAAGCTGCTGAAACAGTCGGAACGCAAATCCCGTGGCTGAAATAGCCCGCGATTTGCGATGCTGAAACAAAATACAACAACAGTAACAAGAAGACAAATAAAGAAGTTGTTATTCCATCCCCAACAACAACACCTCACTCAGCACTTGTAATAGCATTCTGTTGCGGGAGACTAGGATATCCTATTCCAGTTTAGAAAGTCGATCTGACTAAGAATATGACTCAGATGTGCACCTGTAAATTGTTGATCAAATTGTATCAAAGGGATTCTCCTTTTTAAATAAGAGGAAATCATCATTAGAGAGGATCTTCTATTTTTGTACTAAGAAAAGATTTTACAGAGAAGGACGTGTTTTACTTCAGATTCTAATATGATACAGTTGACAGATGAATAAAAGACTGTTATGAGCATTCCTCTCTAGTTCCTTTCGTTTTAGGGGAATCTTGTGAAAAGGGAGGGCCCACCTTCTTCACAAGATTCACCCATTAGCTTTGTAGAGTGTTAGTGTTATTTCTGTTTATGCCTTGATTAATTTCTGTTTTGCTGAAACACTACTTTACTGAACTCTGTTTTGCTGAAACACTACTTTACTGAACTCTGTCTTGCTGAAACTCTACTTTACCAATTGTTACATTGTTTTCATATGATTCATTCTTGGGTAACCGTTAATCATTCTAGTTAGAAATCATGCTTGGTGAATTTATTAAAGCTTGATAGTCATGAACAGGTGCTGAAGTTTCCTGCTTAAGAAATAGGGTCTTGTTCTCTGTTAAGAGTTAGTTAACCTTCAGTGAGTGTCAATCATTTCAATCAGTAATGAGTTCATGAGAGTGTGATGATCGGAAACAGGTGCTGAAGATTCTTTCTTTGGGAATAGGGTCTTGTTCTCTGGTTATAGAATAGTGGTCTTTCCTTTTGCAGTGTCTTGAAGAATTTCTTTTCCAGTCTGTTATTTCTTTAATGTAATCCAGGATTCTTTGGACAACTATTTCTTTAAACATTGAACTCTACAATAGGTAGATTTCTTTCCTGTAATTCAAGTTAGAACTTCAGTTTGTTCAAGGAAAAGTGTGATTAATATGCTTTTACTACTACTCTAAGTTGCTTTTGAGTTTGAACATATATAGTGCGTGTTTACCTTTGAAATAAACAGACTTCCCTGGGTTGACAATTTATGTAGCATTTGATTGTTTAGTTAAATAAGAAATTATAGTGACCAACATTTTGGCGCCATTGTCGGGGAAGGCAATTATATATTTCAAAAGAACTTATGATTTTTCAGATACAAAGATTGCATGAGAGGATGCGGAGACCCCAAATACACTGACCCTACAGGTGGCAGGGGCAGAGGAAGAGGAGGAAGAAAGAATTATATTGACGAGATTATATCAAAGTATGAATCTGCTGCTCAACGACCAAACTCTCGGAAACCAAAATCCCAACCTTCATTTCAAGCAAACTTCGAGACGGGGAAAGAAGTTTGGAGTATTGAGACAGTCAAGAAACCTACAGGAAACATTGAGGACAGAGCAAGCGCAGCAGGGGAGCAGACAAAAAAAAACATGGATGAGTACAATGAAGAATTGCATCATGAAGAACAGGTAGGTCCTCAAGGAGAGGTAAATGATGAAAACTCTTTCTCCACATTAGGATTTCCTATTGGTGATATTCCTAGAGGGGTAGCCCCCATGAAGAACATTCCATTCTCAACACTACCTAACTTTCATGGTTTGTCTTTAGAGGATCCTGATGAATTCCTTTTTGAGTTTGATATATTATGCATAAGTTATGATTACATTTCCAATGCTAAAAAATTAAAACTATTTCCAGCAACATTGAAAGGAAATGCACTAAGATGGTTCATGAGTCTTGGAGGCCATGTAATCACAACATGGGACCAAATGAAACATAAATTCCTGAATAAGTACCAGGACTACTGCTGAACAAAAGAAAAAATGGAGGAACTATTTAAGATGATGTAGAAAGAGGACGAAAATCTGGAGGACTTTGTAGAAAGGCTACAATATAATCTACAAAGATCCAGTCACCCCAATGTAAGTAAAGATATTCTTAAAACCATATTATTAAAAGCAGTAAGGGATGACTGTCTGGATATGCTGAATATGCTTGGAAAAGGGGACATATCTAAGGAATCATACGATGAAATTGTTAACCTATGTAAAAGATGTTCAAGAGGAGCTTCAATAAATAGATCAAATAGCAGGGACACCACATTTTCAAGAGTCCAAAAATCAGCCATTGGGGGAGCAATAAGAGCCGGAATAGGTAATTTACTTGAAGGTTTTAAAACTGAAATGTTAAGCTCTTTTGCCTCACAAATTGACACCCTGCAGATTCAAAAGAAGCAAGCAGAAGCAGAAGCAACTCTGTCCATATTTTTTTCTAAATGCAGAGACAAGCACC